>JAHBCN010013068.1:0-25271 GCA_019359885.1 Listronotus oregonensis
TTTGTTAGAAAATGATATTTATTTTGAATTCAGTTACAAAACAGCGCAACTTTTGTCCTAAATTCATATGCAATTCAAAAACAATATGTATGTGATAAATTGGCTGAACAGGCTGGGCATACTGTCTTACGTCTTTCTCCGTATCACTGTATGTTTAACCCCATAGAGCATTTGTGGAACCAAGTAAAATCAAAAATCAGAGCAGAAAATGATACACCTACTTTGAGTCCCAGTGTTATAAATTTGATAGTTGTAAGCTGGAAAAATTTAGTACAGTCCATTATAAAAATTAAGGACTCTTACATTTCTATACAAAACAACATAAGCCTATTGTAATTAATCTCAATGATGACTCTGATAGTAAAACAGAATTAGATTTAGATATTAAGATTAAAAATTTAATTATGTATAGATAATAGAGAAATAAATTTATTAAAACTTTGCATATATTTAATTTCTTAATGTAATTTTAAAATAATACCTACCAAAATAAACAATAAATTATAAATATTTATATTATTAGAGTCTGTCCCTAATGTTCTCTCCATTAATACCTACTGATACGCAGTTTTATTGTTGTCGGCTGGTATAATCAAGGAAGTTTAAAGGTGTATGGAAGCCCAATGCAATGGCCCATTCGTTCAAAAAATGTCCAGCCCAGTATGAAAATATCTGTCAGAGTTGGCCTCGCCGATTCTGCGCAATAACAAAATTCCACGAAATAATTTAATCTGTTGCCTACTTACACACTGATAAATCAGTGTGTAGTTAGGCAACACATTATACTTTTATGAGAGCCGGAATATCGTTTTTGAATTGATAAAAACCTTATTTTAGTGATTAATGTTTATCAAATTGTGACTATAATTTTGTGTTTATTGTTTGTTACTTATAATATCGTAACAAAATGACTAGATGTTGTATGGTTTAGTCTTGCAAATCCAAGGGTAACATACCCGGCGTTTTTTACTTTAGGTGAATATTTTTTATATTTAAATTAGGTGCTTCTTATGAAGCGTAACGTTAGGTAACCGAATAAATGATATTATATCAATAATAGAAAATGAAAATTTCATAGAAAATAGCAGGGAGAAAAGTAAGGCAATCTTAACTATTTTTTAGAGGATTTCCACAATGTTTGTGTATTTCTGTGGATTATTAAAAAGAAATAAGGTTTACATTTAGGTACTTTTTATTTTATTTAATAATTTAGTACATTCTTTTAAAGGGTCAAAATTATTAATTCCTGGGCAGACCAGGCAAATTTTAATATATACAGGTCCCTCTAATTGAATGTAAGAAAGAAACAATTTTATGTTAAAGTTCTTTTTTTGCTTTTTCTATATTTGTTTAACAATAAATTAGATTTTTGGTTTCTTAATATTACATTATCAACTTTTTAAGCTCGACATACTGTAGATACATAATATTTAACGGATACTGTTACAATGGATACTCAGGTACGAAAGGTTACTAAAAATTTTAACCACTGTTATTCTGTCTCATAAATGTTTGTTATTAGTGAAAGTATATGCTTAAAAAGCAGTTATAAAAATTTTCACTTTTTAATGTACAACCAGAATCTTAGGATTAGATTAAACTCATTTACACTATCTTGCCCTTCTTTTATCACAAAATTGGTGATAAGTACATAAAACTATCATACAATGCTTGAAATTTATTTTAAAAAATCGTGTTTTTGTTTATTTACAAAGATTTTTGGTAGAAATAAAACTCCAAAAAATATTGACCATTTAAATAGAAGGCTGTAAAGTGGCGCCATCTATTTTTTCCATATTATATCAGATGATATAAAATCTAATATTACACAATAATTTTAAATATTCTATAGTGGTATCATTTAATAACCAACAATTTTGTGCAAAAAATAAAAAAAACAGTGAATGTTTGAATTTGATATTTGATGATGTCAACTTTATAGATAGTAACAAAGAATTATGGAAGTCCGACCCTGACCTACTATTCATTGCGCAAACTCCGCGGGGCCAATCCCCCGATTCCCGCTGCCCTGCACGCCTGGACAATTTTGTTCTACAGTATTGGGCTTCCATACACCTTTAAACTTCCTTGGGTATAATCCATAAATAAAGGCAAAAGCTAACACGGTATACTATGAGACAAACTATACAAGGATCGGGATCCGTCAATCGATTCCTTTTTCAAAGCATCCGCCCGGCTCTGCCCCAGACACCCTGTATAGAAAGTGCTCATTCTAATACTAAGTTTTTAAATGTCTTTGATTTGCTCTATTACATTTAAAGTTTTTATTTTATTCATAATAGACTAATAGACAACAGAGTAAATCTATGCACCAACCTTTATAAACTCTGAGCTCGAAAAAATTTCCGAAAATACTTAATTTAGCGTTTGTGGTATTAGGTACAGTAACGGTCATTAAATCTTGAGCAATTCTTTTTCCATTTCGTAAAATAGGCTTATGCCACCTTCTACTGAATATAAATACCTGTTGAAAAACCTAATAAAGAAACAGGTGTCCGTTGTCAGTGTCTAAAAATAATTTTTAATATGCCAAACTTAACCTTGGATCAAAAAGTATTAATTATTCATTATGTTGTGCAGAGAGGTTGGCCAAAAAAGGATGTGGCGGAAGAGCTAACATCCCAAAGAGTACTATTCATTTTGTTAAAAAAATGGCAGAAAACACACTCTTTGAGAGAAGACCTGGAAGTAGTCGCCCCAAACTATCGAATAAAGAACAAGACAATAATTTAGTTAATGTTTTGAGATACCAACCATTTAAATCTGTAGTTACAGCAAAAATGAAAGCAATTTTCCAGCATCGGTTAGAACGGTACGGCGAAGACTAAGGCAAATATCCGAATTGCGCTGCCATCCGGCAGCCTTAAGGTATGTTTCCTTCCGCGCGGCCGCCGCATGCGGCTAACGCACTGCGTTAGCGGCAAAGCACTCCTACTCATGTTTTTAAATGTGCCTGGTTTCTTCCAAGCGGCCATCGTATGCCTCCGCTGTCAACGACTGCGATTGATGCGACTGGACTGCTGAAGAAGCAGTGTAGCCGCAGTCGTGTCTGCGACTGATACTTTGTTTGTGTTGTTTTGTGTTGAATGTCCGGTGTTTTTTTAATTGTTAAAAATTGAAACTTTATTTTTTAAATGAGGTCCTGGATTTTCTATTACGTATTTTAAGAGCTTTTAAGATCCCAAATCCAATGATGTTTCGCACTTATTCAAAAAAATCAGTTTAATGTTTTCCCAAGATTTTAATAGCTCCTAAAATACATAATTAAAAAATCCAGGGCCGTATTTAAAAAAAAACAGTTGATGATGACAGCTCAAAGACGAAACGTCGGTGTATAAATCTAATAACACTATCTTGTAGAACAGAAAAAGTAGCAATGGAAATGTAAAAGTTATTTTGTTACATCGATTCAAATAAAGTCATGAAAAAATAAAAACGAAATTGCGAATAATCGGTTTTTTCCAAAAGTAAGTATTCGAAAATTTTAAAGTTCTAAGGTGGCATTTTAATTAGCATCATATTGCGCAACTTTGCCTTCATTTAACCGATCTCTTTAAGTTTCCGAGATCCTAATGATAAGACTCGAATTTGGTACACCCTGTACAGATTTACCTTAATACAATGGCTAATTTTTCCTCTGGGGTTATTGGATTTAACCCTGTTGTCTGGGTCGGACTTTATATCGTCTTTTATTAAGTCAAGAATAAAACTAAACTCTGCTTTACTCAGTCTAAAATATTTTCTAAATTTTACTTCATCCTGTTGCAGATGTCGATTTATTAATGTAGTATAACAACCCTTATCGCGTCTTTGCTGAAATATTGGATTTATTGCATTGCTATGTTTCAGATTGGCTAATTGTAATAGTATTTCGTCATCCTCTTTTTCTTCTAATAATAAATATATTGCTAGATCATCCATCACGACTTCTTACCAAAGATTATTCCCTTTCACTAATAATTTTGCTATCGCGAGTTTGAGCCGCGGTCCTAAGAAACCACTTGATTGAACGGCGGCCGCATGCGTTAAGCTACGTTTCCACCGGAGGAACATGAAGGAACTTTTGTGTTTCTGTTGCTTGTTGCTCAAAAATGTTTCCCAAAGTTCCTTAAAGTTCCTAATTGTTCCTTCTTGTTTCGGCAACAACTGTTGCCTGTTTACGATTGTTGCTGGTTTCCAGTTTTAGCGGTAAACTTCAAAAGAAATTTGGCAACAACAGGGAACAGACACATATTGTTTTCCGAGTGGAAACAGATACTGCAACTTGTAGTAACTTGTTTTTTAAGAAATTTTTGACACTACCCTTATTTATATTATTTCCGATGTGTAGATAGTTATTTTTAATGCATTGACTAGGTGCATGCCACCATATTCACTTCTATCACGGGGACTTGGTTTTACCCAATATTTGTGCTTTTTTTCTTTTTTGCCGACAAAACTATACAGTGTATCCCAAATTGGTGGGGAATGTATGGGGACCTTGGAAACCACTATAGATAGAAAATCGGTTAAATGGGGAAAGTTTTGGACAATTATGTTAGTAAGCTAATCCCGTTCACTACATGGTTTTATCTATTCAGGTTTTTGAGAAATTTTGAAAAAACCTGAAACATGCATTTTCGAAAATCGGTAATATTTTTTTTATAAGTTAAAATTTTTCAAATCTGTAAAAACTTCTTTAAAGCAACTTTTTTTGTAGAATATGACCGAGTAGTCAATTTTTATTTTCTACGTTTTGGGTTTTTAGAATCATCATCAACTTTACTTTTTCATATGGGCGCCATATTGGATTTTTTCGCAGCCAAATAGTGCTTTTTATTCTGATTTCAACAATGTTTAATATGTTATAGTTTAGAAGTTTATAACCTCATCTACTTTAAAAAACAAATATTTTCTCAGTTGGCCTTGATTCCGGCGAATGCCATCTAGCGTCGTTGGCAGCAGAAGAAAAGTTAATATAGCTGGGCAAACGTATTTTGACAATTTTTCTGAAAGGCAGCTTCCTAAACTAAAATACTTTTGAAAACTGGTTACAAATTTGCTTGAATTCGGAAGTTTTAAAAAACCACGACCTAAGAAGTACGTTGAAGAAAATCGACAACGAGATGCTGCAAACCAACATTTTAAAGAAAATCCAACAGCCAGGGATGTTGAGAGAGAATACCACATACCTAAGTCAACCACTTATAGGGAAGTTAGGACTATTTAAAAAAATTATCGTTAATATGTTGAGAGAAATGGACAACATTTTGAATTTTAAGTGGTTATTTTACGTCTTCATTTTAGTAGGAATCTTAGTTTAGCCATTTTTCATTGCTTTTGTTTTCACTTGTTTCAATTAACTTGTTACGTGTAGTTTTGTTGTAACACGGTATTAAGGTTATAGCTATGTTCGCGGACCCATTTCTGTAAAATGTCTGTTTCGCTTATCAATTTTGCCAATTACTAATATTTTATTGTATACAAAAAAAAATGACGTTCGCCGGAATCAATGCCAACTGAGAAAATATTTGTTTTTTGAAATAAATAAGGTTATAAACTGTTAAATTATAACATGTTAGACATTGTTGAAATCAGAATAAAAAGCACTATTTGGCTGCACAAAAATCCAATATGGTGTCCATATGAAAAAATAAAGTTGATGATGATTCTAAAAACCCGAAACGTAGAAAATAAACACAAGGCAACAAAAATGTTGCTAAATGTTGCTATTTGTTCCTCCAGTGGAAACGTAGCTTTAGTCGCATGCGACGGCCGCGGGGAAGGAACCACACCTTTAAAACCGTCTTTAACAAATGCAAATAAACGCATTGGATTTGCTCTACAATTTTCCTTGGAACATCCGATTTTTTGGAAAAATATAATTCACCGATGTTTAAGTGTTTTAGTCGTGCTACAATGGGGTACTTAAGGTATACAGGCCTCAAGGAACACGATTTGATGTAAAATATACCTAAAGGGAGAGAAGTAGGAAAATGTTTGGATCTTATTAGTTAAAAATAGGGAAAATGAGTTTAGGCCGCAAAATGTAAACTTAAATTTTAGAGGCGTGGAATGAGTTACAAGGAAATCCGGACTACGCCCGAGCTTTGGTCCATTCAATGTCTGGAAGGCTAAACTCTGTCTTAGAAAAAAAACGGGGCCGCAACAAAATATTAAATTTATTTGGAAGGATATTTAGGTTTGTTTAAATTTATTAAATTGTTAATTAATTTATTAATTTGTTAGTTTTTATAAAATATACTTTCTTTTACATTTTGCTTTATTTATAGTAATTAAAAGTAAAACAAGGTATAGTTGCATCATTTTTAAAATGAAAATTTGGCTCCCTTTGAAAAGAAAAAAAAACATAGAAAGTAGCAAAAAATATTTGGTTTGAACTGCGGCTGCCTTTGCTTTTATAATGTGCCGCTTCCCGCACGTATCTATAATAATAGACCATATAAAAAGCAAAAGCAACCGATAATAAAAATTAAACCTTTTTGCTACTTTTTATGTTTTTTTTTCTTTTTAAAGGGCACCGAATTTGCATTTTAAAAATGATCCAACTATAAAAAAAGAGCGATTTACAAAACTTGGCAGAAAAGTCAAAATCTGACTAACTTTTTGCCCAAGAATGGTCGTCACTGTAGCAGTAAAAGTGTTGGGCACAATGAAATTATGGCCTGTGTAAAACAACTTATAGTTTTTAAAAGTTACCTAAAACATAAAAGTATTGGTACTCTTAAATTTACTTATCTAACAAATTTATCCAAACAGTATTCTCACAGTTCTACAGGCCGTTTTCTCTATTTTACTCCGTTTTTTGTGCAATTTGATTGAAATATTTAGCGGTACTTCTATAAAGCGGACTTCTCGGCCAGTTCCCACGGCGTTGAAAATCTCTTTTATATTGAATTTGCCTGAAAAAAATCGACCAATTCCTATAATGTAAATATCGGTAATATTTTTATAGATTTCGGATTATGGATGATTTTGCGTTATTTCTTATAATTTTTTCGGAACATAAGATTTGCTGGTAAGAGCTAGACTTTTGATTTAGGATACTCAAAAAAAGTAAATTACAATAGTGGTTATTTTAAAAAGTAGTGCCCTTAAAAAAAAGCAATGGTTTTTGATAACGCTATTTTTGAGTTCTCAACAAAGGATCTACAGCAGATTTTTTTTCTTTGTCTCAAACACTTTTCTCACAAACTTAAGTTTCTTGGCGATCTCATCAGATTGTTGCTCCTGACCAGAGATGTGGGTAATTCAATGAAAAAAAATTGAAAATCTTATTTAATTACTTCTCAGTATATTTTCTAAAACGTTCTTGGCGCATTGTGGATCTTAATTTTGATTTTACCATACTCATTTTCGAGAAGGTGCGTTCGCGTGTAATTTTTAAATCGAACCCTATCAAATAATAATTTTCATATTTTAAATACAGTAATTTTTTTCAGACTTGTGGGGGTACCACGGCACCCATGGCACCCACTGTGCGCACGCCTATGCTCTTAGCTTTCAAATGATGTGCATAGAAAAGCATTTTAATAGATGATGAGTTTTTGGTTTGCGTTTTTATCAAAACGCAAGAAAGATGATAAAGGAAATTTTCTGGGATCATTAAACACTTGCTAAGGCCTCATTAGAAAAAAGAAAGGTTAATAACAAACCATTTCGTCAAAAAATATCAATAAATTAATGAGATACTTTCAAAATATTGTGAAAAACTTTGAGCGCTTTTTTTAATATTCTAGAAAAATCAGAATGGACCCAAACTCATATGCAATGGTACCTATCATTGCATATGGTGTTCCCATTTCGATGAACTTTGAGTGATTAAAAAATGTACCGGGTGTTCCACTAAGAGAGGTAGTCGGCTATATCTCAGAAACTACTAATGGCAAAAGTATCGGGAAAACATTTTTTAGATAAAAGTGACCAAGAGAAATTGCTGGAAATTATTTTCAAGTCTGTGGGATGGCCGCTAGGGGGCGTAAGGGTAACAACAAAACATAAAAATATACATTTCTCAAAAAAATATCAAATAAAGTGTATCAATAAGTAGTACTATTTTATTCTTTAATGTTTTCTAAACAAAGAAGCTTCAGGTGTAATTTTTGTCAGTTCTAAATTAAAGTGGTGGGGGAAGGTTAAAGTTTAATTTAGAAAAGTGCTAATAACGTGGTCTCGTTTAGAAGTGCATTTTAAGCATTATTTTCAGGTGTATAAACTATTGCTACACTCATCTCACAAACGCCGCTAGAGGGTGTCAAGGTAAAAACTAACTTATTTTACGAATTTTTTTGAAAATTTTAAATACAATGATATATATCCTTTTACATATTTAGATTAAGAAAAAAAAACCCAACAAAACGGCGAAAACCGCAATTTAATATCTCTTTTCAAACCGAATATATTAGCAAAAATATAAATACGACATAGAGACGTAACGCATTTAACGACACAATGTTTTTTACCTAGACCGATTTCTTTGGGTAAAAATTAAATTTATAAATTTTTACAAATCTAATGACATACTGCATGGTTTTTACTAATTTTAACCCATTTAACGATATTAGACAATTAGATAATTACCAACCTAAAACTGTAATAATCCATTGAGCGTGGTCCTTATCAAGTTAGCTTTGAAAACAAAAGGATGCTGAAATGTTAAAAATTCAACAATTTATTCAAAATATTATTTTTAGTTTTGTATGTTCAAAAATATTATTTTTAGTGTTGTGCTAATGTGTTCTTTAAAAATGCCTTTGTTGCTTGAGGATTAAACTCTACATAAACAAAAACGTTGATGACATTTTCTCCAGTTCTACGGCGTCTGTGGTGTAAGGGGCGAAGAACACTTTCCGTGGCACAAAAGCGATTTGCTAAACAAGTGAACATTCTACTGCCGCGGCCGTACCGGCCTCTCTAAGGATATCTCAATACATACAGCCTGGCAGCTATTGTCGCATTTTGCAGACACTCAAAATAAATAGCAATAATATCAACTGCTTCTTCAAGCAATAAAAGCATCTTTTAAAAACACAATAGCACAATACTAAAAATTATATTTTGAAATAGAAATTGTTGGATTTTTGACATTTTAGCATCCTTTTATTTTCAAAGCTAACTTGATAAGGATCACGCTCGATGGATTATTACAGTTATAGGTTGGTAATTATCTAATGTTGTATAATATCGTTAAATGGGTTTAAATTAGTAGTATGTCATTAAATTTTGTAAAAATGTATATATTTAATTTTTACCTAAAAAAATCGGCCTAGTAGAAAACATCGTGTCCTTAAATGCGTTACGTCTCTATTTAGTATTTATATTTTTGCAAATATATTCGGTTTGAAAAGAGGTATTAAATTGCGGTTTTCGCCGTTTTGTTAGGTTTTTTTTTCTTTATCTAAATGTGTAAAAAGGTATATATCATTGTATTTAAATTTTTCAAAAAAATTCGTTAAATAGGTTAGTTTTTACCTTGACGCCCTCTAGCGGCGTTTGTGAGATGAGTGTAGCAATAGTTTATACACTTGAAAATAATGCTTAAAATGCTCTTCTAAACGAGACTAAGTTCACTAAATTCGGTTAAAGCAATCCGGAGTTATTAGCACTTTTCTAAATTAAACTTTAACCTTCCCTCACCACTTTAATTTAGAACTGAAAAAAATTTCACCTGAAGCTTCTTTGTTTAGAAAACATTGAAGATAAAAATAGTATTATTTATTGATACACTTTATTTGATATTTTTTTGAGAAATGTATATTTTTATGTTTTGTTGTTACCCTTACGCCCCCTAGCGGCCATCCCACAGACTTGAAAATAATTTCCAGCAATTTCTCTTGGTCGCTTTTATCTAAAAATTTTTTTCCCGAAAGTTATACTATTAGTAGTTTCGGAGATATAACTGACTATCTCTCTTAGTGGAACACCCGGTACATTATTGCCCGAGTAATGGAACAATTCGTCCGCCCGTTTATAAGCAGGGGGGTGTCAGTAAAATAGCAACATTGTCCACAGACAACATTTGGCAACAGAAGATCTCGGGTGGGCGGGAAAATTAAATCATGAAATTTTATATTTTAAATTTAAAATGTAAATGTCCTTTTCTAAGATTAGTTTTTTTAATATATTTATGTAGGTCCATAACAGTATATATTTTCAGGTTTTGTGTATACAAACAACCATTATTTCTTATTTTCTAAAAGTAAATAATAATTCCGGCCATTGCGTATGCGCACTAGTATTATTTCATTATCTGTCGTTTGGACATGCTTGCCGATTAAAACGTGATTTAAACCAGAAATTTTCATATATTTTGTCTAAATTTAAGTAAGTATTATAATATATAATTAGATCTAAAGATCTAAACACTTTTTAGACGATAAAATTGATAAATGTTGATGGATAAACTTTTTCTAACCACACTTAATTTTTCAGGACAGAAAATTCCAGGAAACAATTAATCTGTTATAGCAGGTTTGTTTTAAAATGCGTAAAACATTATTTTTTTCTTACCTTTATCTACAAAACAAAGGCTTTATCTTTTTTGTATTTGCTAATATAATGGTAAGTTTTTTAATCATGCTCGAACAAATTTTTGAGATACTCCGCAGACTGCATGTTTTTCTGTTTGCAAATTATAATATAATATGGTTTTTAAAAGTGCTTAGGAATGGTTTAACAGTAAGTGGTGGTGAAATGTTAGTAGATAGCTTTAAAAGAGTATTAAGCATGTCTTAAGGTCATTTTATGCTTTGCAAATTTTAAAAATTGAAATAAAGTTAACAAATTATCCAACTAATATTCAAATTTTTAACTTCTTATTGCCTTAAGTGTTTATAATAATGAAGAGAAAAGCCTTTTTTTGTGTTTTTTTCTCATTATTTAAGTAGGTGAGGTGGGATTAATTATATACTTTTTAATGGAAACCCTGTATCTGACTGCAAAAATTACAACCCAATGAGTTGTTTGCAAATTATTCAAAATATATTGAGGCGGCACCTATTAAACCTTATATTAGTAAAATCATATTAAAGAGAACCTTAGATTTTTGTAGCTGAACACAGGGTGTTTCAGAAATTTGTTGTTTTTTTATAGGAAACTTAAATACATCACAGTGTGACTGTAATGCAGTACCTATACGGGTGCATAATATATAATTTTGCAGTATTTTTGGAATTGTAATAAAATGTATTCGTAACTATTTATTTTTAGCGAAATTTTTTTATTTTTTCTATTTATTTACAATTCATTTCACCTACATTAGATCATGAGTAGTTAAAATTTTGAGAAAATTATTTTTTTTATTTTTCAGTTATCCTCTGGTAAAATCATTAATGACAATGTATCAAATACTAACGTTGCATTTTGTTTATTTTGCAGGTGAAGGAGTAGCTAACATTTTGGATATTTTAAATTATAGTAACTTATAAGTAGGGACTTTTATGTACTAGAACTGACTTTGACTGACTGACTTACATTAATAGTGTCTTGCAAGTGCAATGGATTTTGGAGAGTTCAAATATTCTTGTAAATTTCCCTCCTGCGAGAACAAATATTTTTCCCCAATTACCAAAGAGGGTTATAAAAACTTGAAATTTTTTAAATTTCCTATCATAACCCAGTTTATGTAAAATATGGAAAGATGCTTGCAATATTGCTGATAATATTATAGTTAATAATTTTCATATTTGCGAAAATCATTTTTAAAAGAAGACTTTTATGGCAAAGGTAGATCCCTTTTTAGATTTTTAAGGCTTTTCTAAAGAAACTTCCAATTCCTTTAATCCCTTAAATACTGAAGATAACTTATTTTCAGATAAAATTTATAATCATAATGACCCTCAAAATTGTACAGAGCTTTTGCCTTTTATTAAAACAAATTCTTTAAATTCACTCAATTCTTTAACTTCACCTGAACCCTTTTTTTAAAGAACCTGAAAAGTATGGTTTTCTCTACAAACTGCTCAAAATTTAATTTTCTTAGCAAAGACACTCAGACTGATGACATACAGAAAGTTGAACCGATAAATAAATTTAAAACAAAAAGGGAACAAGAAATGTATCGAGCTCCTTAGAAACATAACATCCAGGCTTTCCAAATTAAAAGCCCTTCTGGCTAAAGAAAGAAACCGAAATCAAACATTAAATCGACTTTTGATGAGGGAGATTTCAATTTATTGAGGAAAATCTTAATAATGTTTCCAAAAATTTTATAAATTCACAATTAAAAAATGTTGGAAAAAGTCCTATGGGAAAAGAGGTGGACAGATGATGATAAAATTTTTGCTTTATCAATTTATAAACGAAGTCCCCGTCTTTATAGATATTTAGTTTGCTATTTTGAACTGCCTTCTCCAAGAACATTAAAACGAGTACTTTCAAAATTACCATTTGATCCAGGCTGTAATGATAAAATTTAAGAACATCTTAAACTTGAAGTTAATAAAATGGATAATTAGTATCGTTCACTTTTGTTTGATGAAATGTCATTAAGTGCTGGTTTACAGTATGATCCCCATAAACAAATTATAATTGGTTATGCAGGATCTAGGCCATTTGGGAAGATCAGTTAAGCCTGCAAATCATGCTCTGGCTTTTATGGTTCGGGAATCCGAAAGCAATGGAAGCAAGTGATAGCTTACTACTTTACATCTTCAACTATTTCTGCACAATCTTTTAAAAATCTTAATTCCCTATATTATCACTAAATTACAAGATATTGGTCTTAAAAGTAATATCCACTGTTTCTGATCAAGGTTCTACTAATAGAACAGCCTTAAAAACCTTAGTGCTGAGAATAAGCTTAGTCACTTCCCCATACACGTTCCGGGTAAATGGAGAGGAAATATGCATAATCTTTGACGTTCCCCATTTACTAAAACTTACCAGAAATGCCATTATGAGAGGTGTATTGGAGTTTGAAAAGGGAAAATGTGCAAAGTTTAAGCATATCGAGACTGCATTTATGTTGGACAAACAAGAACGTAGTTTCACTCAGTTACCATATTTAAACAATGATGATTTTAATTTTAACTCTGACCCTTATAAGAAAATGAAAGTAAAAACTGCTGCACGACAACTGAGCTTGCTGGCAGCAAGCATTGAAACTTTTGTATCTCTTGGTATGATGGAAGTAGAAGCTATACATACAGCAGAATTTGCAGAGCTTATTGATCAGCTCTTTGATCTTTTAAACTCAAACGCACAGTTTCCATCAAAGGGTAAACAATATAGGTGTGCCTTTTCAGCTGGGTCACCTCACTTAAAATTTTTATCAGATTTGCTTCCCAAACTAAGATCTTGGAAATTATATGAGCCAGATATATCTGACCCAAAAAATCCTGATAAATATAAAGACGTTAGGCCAAAACAACATTTTATATGGGGTTGGCAAATCACAATAAGATCTATTTTACATTTGTGGAATAAGCTGAAAGGGGACCTTATATTTTTACCCATGCGTTCATTTAATCAAGATCCACTGGAGAATACCTTTGGTGTAAGACAGCACGGCATTACAAATACCAACCCTACATGTAAACAGTTTACTGCAGCACTTAAGACCACTGTGCTTAACAATCTTACAGTCCCCATTACTGGCGGGAATTGTGAGGCGGACTTTTGTGAAAATTTAAGCAACTTGTCCAAGCTCTTAAATAGTTCGTCATCATCTTCCCAGCAATGAGGAATGTATAGATTTTGAAGATGAGAAAGACTTCCATTTTGAAAAAGTGGAAAATCGTTTTGGTACTGCATACACTGCTGGTTATTTAATTTCTAAAATTAAAAATTCCAACAGACTGTAATTCTTGTAGTAAAATTTTGTCTAGTGAAGTTCAAAATGAACATTTGTTTACCAAGTTTAGGGGAAAATGATTCAACAATTCGATTAAAATATGCTAATCAAAATTTAATAGATATAACAGACCAAATTTATCAAATAACAAAGTCTTTTTTTGGGTACTAGGGTCACGAAAAACCAATAGAAGATAAAATAAAATTTGTTTATAAATCCACTTTGAAAAATTTATTTTATGTAAAGAACATAGTCACATTTATCATAATTTCATAAACAACTGTTTAAGGTTGTCAATATTCAAGTATTGTAAAGATCAGAATAAGTTATTAATACCTTCTCCCAAGTGTAGTAATCAAATTCAAAAAGTATCTAGATTTAAAAAACAAAAAATTCAAAATTTTTATGTAACTAAGTGTGACAGATGCAGTACCTAATAGCGATAATATATTTGACGAAATATCACCTGTCTTTGACATGACCCCCAATTGTGACATAAGCCCTATTGTATGTAACTCATCACCTGATTTTGACAAACTACCCGAATGTGACACAACTGCTGAATGTGCAGTATTTCCCAAATTTGACACAGGTAGTCAAGCCATGAAAAAAGAGAAAACTTCGGTCTGTTTTCCTCTTTCACCATCTTCCTTCTTTAATTTGGATACAAAATTAGATGTATCAGGGCAAAGGGGACTCTTCAAGTAAAGATGAAAAACCCCAAATACTCCTATATTTGGTAACCAAATTCAGAAGAAATGGTACAAGAGGTGTCACCATGGCTTGACTACGAACCGGATTTAATTTTTTTAATGAAGTAGTTATAGAGTATGAATCAAATGTGTGTGTTGATGAGGTTCCATTAAATAAAATGTATAGTAGAAAAACATAAAGTATATTATTATGCAATATAGGTAGAAAAAGTAGGTACTAATATGTAAATATATTATATTTTAAAATTTAGTTTTAAAATTTGTATATGCAATTAGAATAGGACTTTTTCTATTGTAAATATCATTTAAAATAATATTTAGTTAGTATTTTTGGCTACTTTTTTTTGTATAAATATGGTATCATGATAAGTGATTAAGTGCACATTGTATATTTTGTACATTTTAGACTTTATTTAGGCATATTACTAGTGCACAGGTACTCATTTTAATATCTATTTTTTTTAGGTGGGACTTTTTTATCATAATATTTTCGGGCTGTATATTTTTAATTTCATATATCTGTAAGTATTTGGCTTTTTTTGTATATTTTCCAGTTATGTAAATAGTGAAATTGTTTAACAGTTTTTTTTATATCTGGCAGAAAAATATTGCTTTTTACAAAATACTATGACAAAATGCATATTATCCAGCCTATAAAAATTGTGTATTCTTTGTTCATGTGGTTACAAACATGTACAAATTAAAAACAATATTTTAGTTATGTGCAAAAGTGTCCCTTGTTTTAAAAGATCCAATTTTTTTGAAATTTTGGGGTACATACTTTGGGTTTTTGGTAAGTTATTAAGTGGTCGAGCTGGTGTAGTTGCAGTGTACCAGCCTCTCACCGTAAAGACCAAAGACCCAAATCCCACCTTATCCATTGGATTTTTTCATAGCTCGTCACCTACACTCTAAATAGAGTATGGCACAGAAAAAAGAAGAAGTTATTAAGTAAGTAATATTAGGTACATTAATAATTTTCTTTTTTTAGATTTTTTTACGAATAATAGGTAGTGAATCTTGGCATCTTGACTGAAGATAACTTCTTTGAATATATAGATATAAGTAATGTTGTTAATTAGAGATTGTAAATAACTTAAAATTGTTATTTTAGAGTGTAAAATTTTATGTATAATTTTAGTTTATTGTATATTGTATTAAAAAAAATTAGTAAAAATAAAAATTTTGCTTAAGATTTTTTGGGTTTAAATAAGGGACTTTTATTAACTAAAAAACCTGTTTGTACATTTCTAATATCTATTTTTTTACAGGTAATCTGAAATTCCTAAAATCTAACTGCACCTTTTCTTTAGAAGATAAACACTAATAACCTATTTTACCCGTACTAAAAACATGCATTTCTTTTATAACATTGTCAAACAAAAATTAAAATCATTTTCTTTCGGCATTTCAAATTACTTATTTAATAAAATAATATTAGAAAATGTAAAATAAAATGACAACTTTTAAAAATAAATAAAAGGTGCCATAATGAATCAAAATCTGTCGATAAAAAAGGATGCGATTATCGGCCCACACCCGAGATCTTACGTTGCCATATTTCCAAAACTGTTGCGAACGAGATACACGAACTTGACATTTCTCTTATTCCTTTTGTATTTTGTGTTTATAAGTGAATCCATGAAGATAATGGCATTCTAGCGGTAGAGCAGTAGCTGAAATGAGAGGACTTTTGGGTCCCGTTTTCTCAAAACCTGACCATTTTTCGAAAAAAATTATAAGGATCCTTTTTGTAAATTACAAGGGGATCTTCTTTTTTTGTCTAAACAAAAATTCTTCAATTCGCATATTTTGGCAAATATTAACGGGAAACTCATTTTTCGGGCCTTCAGGGGCCATTTTTAGACCTTTCCCCAGTTAATGTTGATAAACTTTTTTGCTCAAAAGCATCCCCGAAAACCCAAAATTGGGCCCCAAGGGGGGAAAAGAAAACTTATTTTAGCTTTGTCCCCTTTATTTACTGAACTACTAGTCCCGAAAGTAATTTTTTTTAAAGAACGATTCTAGATCCTTTTAATTTTATTTGTATTTAAGAAAAATGGTTACTTAGTATTACAAGGTACGAAAGGGTTAAATCCTTTTAATCTCACTTAAAGTTACACCTCATTCTAATTTTATTTGTAAATTTTTGTAAATATTTAACTAACATACCTACCTTTACCATGTAATCCGCTATTGACACCACAACATCTCGCCCCCAATACCCAAAATCTTCATAAACCTACGATAAACTACAAATATGTTTCCAAACAAAAATATAAATTCAAATGGGATTATCTACTAATTCCATTAACTCCAAATGGCACGTGACCGTAGGGGGTCGAATTCTATAAAACCTTTCTACCTACCGTTAGGGAAATTTCTCGGTACTTATAGAATTGACTGTTTGCTCTTGGAGGCGTTTTATAGCTTTATTGCTTTATGAGAGCAATATTTTCTCTTCTTCCAAAGCAAATCTGTCAACATTTATGTTTCTACTGTATAATTTGGCATTGTCGAAGATATTTTTTCGGTTCTAGCGAGACATTTATTTAGAGTTTATTGGTTTATGATATGGTCTTGCACGAAACTGCTTTATTTTCGATTTTAGGGACATAATGTATTTAGAAAAGTTAAATATTTCGGTTTATGGGTAGATTATGATTTAAAAATTCAAATTTTACGCGCTATCGTGCAAAAGGTTAAATCAAGGGGTGATAGGTCGGGTGAAAAAGACGGAAGCTGTTTGTAAGAAGGTGCATTTAAATTTCTAAGATTATAATTTAGGCCCACGATAGAGTGGCAGGCCTAGTTTCGGCCTGACGCAGGCAGTGGTTATATTACACAAGACGTTTTACTGTGGTTTTACCATGTTTTCCTCCTATCGTACCTTTGTTATCATCCTCATAAAGGTAGGAGATTTGGTACGTAAATTTTCATAAGTAGAGGGTTATTTATTTTAAAGTAAAAAGGGCTTTATTTTTGAGCTTCTCTGTACTTTAAAAAAAAAAAACGAATATAGCCAGACCGGGCTAGTCTTGGTCTTGGTCTTGGTCTTGCAAGCCTGGTCTTGGTCTTGGCTTGGGGGGTTTGGTTTTGGTCTTGGTCGTGCACCACCCGGTCTTGGTCTTGGTCTTGCTGCAAGAGTCTTGCAGGTCTTGTTTTTTTTTTTTTGGTAGTAACAATTTAAACTAAGTAATATTGAATAAAATATTTTTTTTTATTACTTAAAAAAAATTAAGATGAAAACTATATTTCTGCACTAAAATTATAAAATATAATTTTAACCTTACACATACGTTTGAATTATTTGATTAAAAAGCATTTTTAAAATGTAGGGTTTTTTATTTATGCTCAATTTTTAGTTGAACTAAAAAACAACCTGCTTTTATACATTTAGTGGTACATAGAAAGATTTTGGTGATAAGAATTATTTTTTTTAAAGAAACATATAAAAAAAGAAATACAAAGGTATGTACTGTGTGAGCAAAAAAATAAAACTTTTAATTTCAACCAGATAAGAAATTTTTGGTAAAAATGATTCTAATATGTAAAAATTGGTTTCTGATTAAAAAAAAAGTTATTCAAAAATCTTAACTATTTACCGTACAAAGTTTTTACAAATACTTTATAAACATTCTGCATATACAAGGTGGCTCAATACTGTAACAAAGCTCGATATCTCCAAAACCCGTTTAGAGTTGCCGCGAGACACGAGATACGAGACGTCTCGTCTCGTCTCGTCTCGAAGCCATTTTGTCTCGTCTCTAGAGCATTTTGTCTCGAATTTCGAGACGAGACGGGACGAAATAAAATCCTTCGAGACAAGCTCGAGACGAGACGAGACGAGACATCTCGAAAAATTTTAATGACTTAAAACTTAAGTGAACTAACTGTAATAAATCTCCAACAATATATTTCTAGTTCTTAAGCATTATACAGGTTGTTTAAGATTTAGTGTTACAAACTTCGACAACAGTTGGGTCTTGCAAAAACAAGTTTCTATAAACATAGGTAAAAAAAGCATCGTTTCAGAAAAAAAGAGTGTTAAAAAAGAAGCTAAGATTAGTTGCTTTAAAAGTATATCACCCTGTGGTTTTATTATTTTTTAATTATTTTGAATATTTTACATATATACATATTTTTTCATGAAAGAGTGGGATTATGGAAAAATTACAGGGAAATTCCACGTCGTCTAGGCAACGTGTTTTTTTCACTTACTGTCAAATTTACAATATGAAATTTTTAAATAATAATGACGGTTTTTAAATTCATATTTAATTTTTTAAATTAATAAAATTTATCTACATTTTTGATTCGGGAAAAATTCTCCTAAATACCGCCGGCATGCGTGTTTTCTTTAAAAATTTCACTTGTCCCTCGGCCCGTGAAATTTTGAGAAAACACGATATCGTGAAAAAAATTTTCGGTAATTTTTAAGCACTCGTTATATGATAAAACAACTTAAAATTCAACTATTTTTTTTCTCTTGATTTTTTTTTAAATTTTGCTTTGCTTTTAAGAAAAAAAATTTAAAAATGATTTTTTTTTATACCCTTTTAAAAAGTAGTGTTTTTTCTTTGACTTTTGAAAAAAAAATGAAATAACGAAAAAGTTGTATTTTGTTGTTTTATCAAAATAATTGTTTTAAAAAATTATGTACAATTAAAACTTTTTTAACTTTAGACCCTGCGTATTTCCAATTTCGAAACGATGCATATCCGAACTTATGTTTATAAAACGAAGATCTAACTGCTGTTAAGATTTTAAAACTATTGCTCAAATACCCTGTATAATTATAAGAAAAATTTCTAGAAAACATTTTATGTGTTTTGTAATAGAATTTATGACTTATGTTCCTTATCTTTTTTTGGGTTTTTTTTTTATTTTGTAAATTTTTTTGTCACTTATATGTTCTATATTTTATTTTAAATAAAAAAACAAATTATTAGGTTCATTATTTTATTTTTTTTTATTATGGGTGTCCGTAAAGTCTGAAATCACCAATTTTTTGAAAACTATACAATTTTAAGAAAAGCTTCATCGTCAACTTTTATTTTACAAGGCGTGTTATAAAAAATATAATATTTATACAGGGTGTTTTCCCTTTTAAAAAAATATTAATTCACCTTCTTACTTCTTACGAGCTTTAAAAAGAAGAACGAACTAAGGAAAAAAGTCAAAACATTTTTCAAAGGCAACCCTCTATAGATCTTTTGAAAAAAAAAATAAAAACTATTGCGCATTCCGAATAAAACGGTGTGTCGGCAAAGTATACACGGCGCGGCTGGACTTTTTTTATGCCTATGGGGGGTTGTTTTTGAACGTTTTTCTGTTGGAGATTTGCCGCTATTATCTTTTAAAAGATTTTAATTTAAACTAAAAACAATGCATCCTTCTTAAAATACATACCAGTTTGCAGCAGATTAGTTGTAGGTATATAGTGTACAGGGTATACAGGTACAGGGTTAATTCTAGAAATTCCTATACCTACTTCATACTTTACCCGGTTAGTAGGTATAAGAATATTTCCATTTATGATAGTTTGGGTATACTTAATTATTATGGAAAAAGTTAAAAATTGGTTAAAAAATTGAGAATACACATTTCTAGAATTAAACATTGGAATTAATAATGTAATGATAAAATATATGTGTTCTATTTAAAAAATATGTCCACCTTGTGCACTGTGCAGACATAAAAAACTAAATATGAAAAAAATATAGTAAAAAGGACGTGTATGTGTTTTTTTTTCTATTCCAGAATTTTCCAAAGAATCCACTGCCACTCAAGAAAACTCTCTTATTTTTAGCTTTTTACCCAAAATATAAAATTTATGACAAAAAATACATTTAAAAAAATCATACAGGTTGCTGATTTTTTTGTTATGCTGTAAAATTGTTAAACTGTCAAATAGAAACAATATCAATTCAATCAAATATAATTTTCGGTTTTGATTAAAATGACGTCATTATTATTATTTTAGCCTTGTTGTGCCTTTTACTTCAAAACCGTAAGTGGTATTTAAAATCCATTTGTATAAAAAATTTTCCTTTATTATGAAATGAAAAATATATTTTTAAAAAATTCCTCTCTTTTACATTTATATCTTAGTTTTCGAAGCAATCTAAGGTGCTACTTCTTACAGTGTAGAACAGAAATAATTTTTTTCTGCATTTTAAAAATTTTGATCCACCCTGGGGCACTTAGCAAATTAAAAAAAAACTTTTGGAATATGAAAGTTATTTTCAGCTTCTATAACTTTTGTACCTAGCTTTTCTTTGTCGTAAACGATTTCGGAGATATCTTGGGCGACCATTGTCACAATCCTATTATTTTTGAAACATTTTTTGAATTTACTCATAATTGTTGTTAAAGAAGTGTTTAAAATAACAAAGTGATCCATTTATTAATATTATCTTATTAAAGACACCTGTTACTCATTAAATAATCGCCTTTTTGGCAGTTCTCGCCAATTTTTTGTCATTTATGTATGAAATATCTCTGTATATTGGGAAAAAAAAAATGGAATACTATAACATTTTAAAAAAATTAAAAGGAAAAAGTCTTCAGGTCGGTCTTGGTCTTGCGTAGTCTTGCACTCCTTGGTCGTGGTCTTGGTCTTGGTCTTGCATACCCCGGTCTTGGTCTTGGTCTTGCAAGCGAAAAGGCGGTCTTGGTCTTGGTCTCGGTCACTACCTGAAAAAATCTGGCTGCCACAGGTGCTTATTTGTCAAAGTCAAGAATTATAAAAATACGTTTATTACTTTTTGAAGTAGTTTTATAATGAGGTTTTCATCAGAAGAACGGCTTTAAATTATATTATATTCTAAAAATGATATGATATATCTATTTCTAAACCAAGCAGCAGAATTACAATAAACGGAAAAAAAATTAAAATACAATACGAGGTAAAATATGGTGGTAATAAGAACACTTATAACAAAAAATTATAATATTACTAATAATGTAAATGTTCTATATGACCCCCGTTATTATTTGAGGTTCTTGGTTAAGACGATTAATTTCATTTACATTTTTTTTTGCTTATTTCTTCC
This sequence comes from Listronotus oregonensis, assembly GCA_019359885.1. NCBI lineage: Eukaryota > Metazoa > Arthropoda > Insecta > Coleoptera > Curculionidae > Listronotus > Listronotus oregonensis. The sequence continues at coordinate 21,585 of JAHBCN010013068.1, forward strand.
GTGTTTGTATTCTCATTTTGGTAAACGACATTTTTCAAGTGACCCCATAGAAAAGTGTCCAAAATTGTAATATCTGGTTAATTAGGTGGCTATCTAACAGTGCCATAACGTCCAATCCACTGATTGTATCGGCGATTGAGATACTGCACAACTTGACAAACAGCATAGGGAGATGCTCCGTCTGTTGTCAAATTATCTTGCAATACGTTTCGAGTGGCAATTCTTCTGAAATGTCCTCAATATCGTTTTCAAGAAGATTGAGATATCTTTCTCCAGTTAAGGATCCCTTATAGAATCTTGGCCCGACAATTCTATTGTTAAGCACACCACACCAGACATGAAGAGAAGAAGGCTTGGTATTTAATCTTTTAAAAATTTCCTGGGATTTTGTTTTGCCAGCTGTGCGTATTGCGTCGGTTAAACATTCCCTGTAGTGAACGTAGCTTCATCCGTCCAAAGACTTGTTTGAAACAGGGTAGGATCGTTATCTTGTTCATGGATTAAAATTTGGGAAACAAATTGAAAGCGAAGTTCCTTTTGTCCACGTGCTAAATGCTGCACTGGAAGAACGTGATGTGGAAGATACTATTTCAGTGTTCTCTGAACCGTCGCATAGGTTACTCTTCTTCTTGCAAGGCCATACCTCAAGTCTCTAACTGCGTCAGTAATTGACTTCATGGGATACAAAGTAACATAATTTAGAATAGTTCAATCCCGGTTTCTTTTTCTCATTGTAGTCCTTTTTCTAATATGTAACGATTTTGTTTCTTCAGATAAGACCTTCAATTTTAAAATCGTTTTTACTGATATATTTCGGTGGAAATTTGCAACATATATATCTTCGTTGTGTTTCCCTGGCGTTTTCTCCAAATTTATAATAGTTATAATTTGAAGCCGTTCTTTTAATGAAAATGGCATGTTTTAGAACAAACTTTTCACTTACTTTTTTCAATTATGATGAAGCCAGAACTTATTTGGGATTAGATAGATTGGAGGACAGAAGGGTAAAAGCTGATATTTGTTTTCTTTTTAAACTTATTAATGGTGTAATAGACTGTCCGGATTTGTTATCTCAGGTTGGCTTTAGAGCACCTAATAGACAAACTAGGGCTTCAGAACTATTTGCGATACAATTTCATCGATGTAACTATGGTGGATTCTCACCTATGACGAGGATTGCAACTAATGGTAATAGGGTGAATTTAGACTTTTTCTCCCTTTCATTTAGTTCATATAAAGGTAAGCTTGCAAATGTCAAATTATAGTATTATTTATGTATATTTTTATTGACCCCTATTGGGTAGTTAACATGACACTTACCGACTTTATGATGTCCATGTGAGTTATTTTCATCTTCTCACCAGTATAGGTACTAAAATTTAAAAAAATATATATGAGGCATCATTATAATTTTAAAAATAAAATAAATACGTAATTTTTTAAATACCGCTTACTTTTAGCTTAAGTTATAATTTTTTTAAAATTATTTCGTAAAACACAGTTAGACCTACCTTTATTTACATTATCCAAGGCGTCGGCAACTGTTTCGGCCTTCCTTTGCCATCATCAGTGTTGTACGGTCTCTAAGGACAACAACAGACAGCCGCCTGCTCGTTTTATGTGGTTCTTCAAGCTGAAACGTAAGCCGCTGCCAAGATGACACTAAGGCTTTGAAATATTTGCAATTTCAATTTGTTTGCAATTTAATTGAATCGACATGAGGAACGAATTTGTAACTTTATTAGGATATTTAGTAACGAGTTTTCAAAGCCTTTAGGGTATTCTTAATTTGAAGTTGTATAGTACAATTTATTTATATTATTATAACCTAAAAACGGAGATCAATTAGTACAAAGACAATACAAACTAATCTCTAAAAGAACTTTTTTCTGCACTAAGAAAAAATTGTGACGTCTGCGACGTTTTTTTTATACTTTTTTATTTATACTCTTCAAAGTACTTAAAGAAATAATTTTGCTTTTACCATTGGAAATAGTTATTTTCCTAACAAGTGCGCAAAGTCACTTTGCGCAAGCGTTAGGAACAAAATTTTTCCTACGAGCGTCAGATAATACCAATATAAAAGCAATGATTATTTTTTAAATTATGTTTAATCTGAAAGAACTACTACAACATATTTATAAATGGGAATTATTTGTTGATAACATTTCCAACAAAAGAACAGTTATTAGCATATTGTAAATTAATTGCAAAACCTGTAATTTCATTTAGCGGGTGGCTTATGGAAGCGCTTATTGTACGGCTTGATGAAGGTTGACTTAGCTCAGGAGGGGGGTTGTTCATGGTCAATATTTTATTCGACATACCTTTTTCTGATTTGTGGATTCATCAATGTAGCTCTCAGCTACAGCCGTTGATTTCCAGCCCCAAGTCGCTTGACATTGGTAATTCCTTCTCCAGAATCCGCTAACATAGTCGCAGAGGATCGACGAAAACTATGTCCAGTGTACTCTTCGGGTTTTTTAATTTTAGGTATGCAGCAATTTCTGAAGGCATTTTTCCTATTGATTTATTCCACACATTCGTACTGCATGCTCCTTGTTTATACTGGACAAAAAAACGTCTGTGTGGGGTATGTGGTTTTCGCAAATTTGCATATTTACGGTACAATTGCAGATAAAGTCCGTTATTTGTTTCATCGGACACAAAAGATTCTGGAAGTGTTATTTTTACTGTCAGGAATTTTCACCACTATCAAATTTTCATTATCCTGTATGTCATCAATCATTATTTTTGTAAGTTCATCTCTCCACAAGCACCCGGGTAATTCCCAAAAAAAGTAGCAACTTTTATTAGAAGGTAAATATTATCAGGTGCTTCTTCATGAATTTGAAACTTTTCTTTTGCTGAAAGTTTTTGATTTTTTTTTGGCGGTATCCCACGTTTTGGTGTTTAAGTAGTAAAGTTAGCTTGAAATATGAACTTAAATCAAGGTTCCTTTTCACTTTGAGGACACATTTTAACATAGAGTACTTACTCCACAAAGTATTAGGTTTATATGTTTTTGCAAATCCGCAAAATAGGCCAAGAACACTTTTCTTTAATACTTTTTGTCCCCTTTTCTGGAGCACCCGTTTTCGAAATGACTATATTGATTCTCATATTTTTCACGAGATTTTGCTGGTAATAAATTCAAAATTACGGTATTTGCTGCATCCAGATGGGAAACTGGTGGCTCCTCATCGGGAAATACTCATTTTAAATAATTATTTTTGTCGGATTTTATTTAATTAAAAAGATACTATGAAACCCTTTTTATTAAAAAAGCTTGTTGGGATTGAAATTATTGTGCAATTGCTTGTTCATATGGAAACGAAGAAAAATCGACATGTGTTAAAATCACCAAGATTACATATTGTTGCTTTTTAATCATTTTTTTATTATACAGGGTAATTAAAAAAAGTTTTTTTTTTGTTTTAGTTGAAATATTGAAAAATTGAAATAACAAACAAAAAAGAGAATAAACAAAACTTGCAATGGCTTCGTATTTGCATGAAATAGCCACAATTACTAAAATACATATAAATCTTTCTTACCTTTTTAAGATTTTTTGAGTAGTTTTATTTTTCCCACGGGTGCAGAAAAATTCATTTTCCCCCCGTGCGGAAAAGTCAACTTTCCAAAGCGTGCGGAAAAGGGACTTTTTCCCCACGCTCGTAGGAAAAA
>JAHBCN010013069.1:0-25183 GCA_019359885.1 Listronotus oregonensis
GTCTTGATTCACTGGGAAGCAGCCCCTTTTTGGGTTTTTGTGCCTAACCTCCCATTATTTTTTTTCCAATCCTCCCATTAGTCTCTTTTTTCCACAACCCCGTATAACCCGAGACTGGTTTGATCCTGTGGGCTCATTTTCGGTTGCCCAAATAATGCCTTTTTTTGTGATTCAACCCCCACTTCCCCCAAGAATAGGTAGGGCTTTTCCCCTTCCCCCCCAAAAAAAATTCCCCTGCAATTGGGGGTTTCCCAAATTATACCCTTTTTTGTATAGGTGCCCCTTGGCCCCTTTTCCGTCCCTGTTAGCAACCCTACTGTTAAAAGTTTTTTCCTACTTTGTCTGAGTAGTTTTCCTTCGTTTTTGGGGATGGTCCTTTTAAAAGTTTTTCCCTTTTCTAATTCTACTGGGTTTCCCAGTATTCCTCGTTTTATGTTTGGATCCTTTCCTGGTTTGCCCCTCGTGCTGGGTTTTGGTCACTAAAGATTTTAATGGGCGATAGAGGAGCTCAAAATAAGTCGAAAAAGCCAAGAACATATGAGTCAAAAGTTAATTGTTTTCGAAATACGGCCTTCAAAGTTTAAAAAAGTTGGCAACAACGCGCCGTTTCATTAAAGCGACTCTCGACTTCGAACGTTTTGTGAGTTTTTGCACTGTTTACACTTTTTTTGGAGATGTTCATTTACATACAAATAATAAAAATTACTTCCTGCAATTTACTTTGATATTAAATTTATGTAAAAAACAATCAATTATTGTTTGGTGTTTATTTGTAATTAAAAAATAATTGTACTTACCATAAAAATAGGCTTAATATCCATTTAAAAAACACAAATTATTAGCTTTAAAACAGCACTTTTTTGTTTTGCTTAAATAATAAGATTCTTGGTCGCACACATTCCGTTTTCATCAGTCTTTGGTACACTTGCAATACGTTTGTCTTGAATTTAAAACATATCGGCATATTTTTTCCCGATTCAAAAACAAACAAAAATATCGTGGCCGGATTGGTAAGCTTCTTTGAACGACTGACCTTCCTTACGTACAAAGGTAGCGCTCTGTTGCCAATTGTTTTTTTAGTTTTTAACTAGGAGAACAATTGTTAAAAAATTATTTATTTTTTTTTATTTGTAGACTAAAAGATTTGAAATTTAGTTTAATTTATTATTAAATGAATCTACTGATAAGCGATTAAGACAAAATTTTGCAGTTGTTACAGTTTACAGAAATAACTGCTTTTAAAGTGCATGACTTTAACATCGTTTAGACAAAAATCTGTCAAGTTTTGACACATATGTCATATAAACTTTTCGACTTATTTTGAGCTTCACTATCGCCCATTAAAATAATGAGCATCATACTTTTTACACCCTGTATAATAAATAAAAATGTTCTAAATCTAAATAGTTAAACACTTCCCTTTTTTTAACTTTTAAAGCTATTCGTCCTACAAATGTATAAACTAACTGCTCCTTTTAACAAAAGTGGGTATTATATCTTAAATCGCCTTTAAAACTTCTTTCAAAAGTTCTTCAAGGTCTGAAAAGTTTTAACTGAAGGGTTTCTATTTAGCATTCTATAGAACTCTGGCAAACGAATTTCATTATAACCAAAAGTTGGAAAAGGTAACAAACCATGAAAATCTGTGATTTTTCGTTATGATATTCAGGAGGTAAGTAAGTGGCGAGAAAACTGGGCCATTTTTTTCTTTTTTTATTAAGTTTTGCGGTAACAAATTTCGTAATAACCTTAAGTGGGTAATATATAAATGAATTGTTTTTATTGCTTATTTTTTAATTTAATTGGAACAAATTTAAATTGGTAATAAGACAAGTTGTTATTAACTAAAAATATTATTATACAGGGTGTCCGGAAATGATGAAAAATTTTAAGGTTCTACATAAAAAGATATGAAGAAAAGTTCATATTAACATAGGTCCGGGAATGCTTCCAGAGGGAGCTACAGTCCAAGTGTCATAAAAGTGGTTTTTATTTAATTTATTAGGATCTACTTACAATACAGGAATTGACGTCTACATATAAGTTAGAGTCATTGGAGGTCACTTTTTAAAAATATCAGGTGACCCATATTGCAACCAGTGGCGTGGGAACAAAGGGGTGGTTAGTTATTTAGGGTCATATTTTTTTTCGTCGAGTGTATTTTCGCTATATTTTAATCCAATTATGTTTCTTTAAACATTTTTACGTAAGAAAGGTATAAAGTCGTATAGTCTACTGTTTTCAAGATAAACGGACTTAAAAGGACGCCTACAGTGCGTAAATACGGTAATTTTGAAAATTGAAAATTGAATTTAAAAATGTACCCAATGTAATAGGTACCAGTAAATTCAATTTTCTTTTTGGCAATTGGTGTAAAAGAATAACTACATTTTAAAATAGTATTTAAGCATCTTCTTATTTTTATTACATAGCCTGTTACTGTATTTACGCACTGCAGTCGTCCTTTTAAGTCCGTTTATCTCGAAAACAGTAGACTATACGACTTTATACCAGGAAAACCTTTTTTACCTAAAAATGTTTAAAGAAACATAATTTATTTAACAGATAGCGAAAATAAATTCGGGAAAAAATATGACCTTGATACCTAACCAACCCTTGGTTTCCACGCCACTGGTTGCAATATGGGTCATCCTGATATTTTCAAAAAGTGACCTTCAATTACTCTAAATCATACGTAAAAGTAAATTGCTGTATTGTAAGTAAATCCTAATAAATTAAATATAAACCACTTTTATGACACCATCTTTAAGGGCCTGTAGCTCCCTCAAGCATTTCCGGACCTATGTTAATATGAACTTTTTTTCATATCTTTTTATGTAGTATCGTACCTTAAAATTTTTTATCGTCATTTCCGGACACCCTGTATAAATTTAATTTTTAATTCTGGAAAATCCGCTGCATCTGTATTAGAAAAAATCAAATTAATTGCGCCCGAATGGCAAAAAAGAGCAAAATAAGGTAAAGTAAATTAAATTATTAATATAATTTAATATTAAACTTTAAACTTTTAGGGATTTCTGGGCACTTAATAATTTTAAATGCTCCCAGAATTTAAAAAAATTTAATAAGACAATTTAAAATATTGTTTTAACTATTGTTTGATTTAGATTTATTCAATCGTCACATTTTTTGACTTACCTCCTTTCCCCATTCAGGCGTTAATTATAATTTGAGATTAATTAGTGTAATTTTATAATATAATATACAGGGTGTACCGAAAATATAAAAACGGTAAATAGCTGGAAAATTAAAGACTAAAAAAAGGTTGTAAAACATCAAAGGGGATATCTTATGGTGACTTTTGCTTGACCCTAAGAGCAAATTTATTGGTCATTTTAGGGTTAGACTACCCTTTTAAAATGAAACAATCAATTTTTAAATGTCAATAGGTTTAAACTCAAGCTGTAGGAAAAAGAATAAGTTTAAATAAAAAAATGTTAACATTGAAACGGACATCTTATGGTGATCTCAGAAATAAAAAGCAAAGAAATTATTAAGTGTGGTTCAAAAGCATTTCTCAAAAATTTGGCTTAAAAAATGGTCTATAAGCTTATTTTTTTTTATTAAAGTAACTTACAAGTTAACAATTATTTTAAAAATTTTGGAACATGACAATTTCGATTCCACAAGCTAAATATTTTTCCTCAATTTTCTTTGTGGTTTACCTTAACAGTGTGCAAATAAATAAAGGAACAATGTTGTATGATAAAATTTTTGTATTTTTTATAATATTATAAATGTTTTATGTTTTTTCCCAATATTTTTTTCCTTTGACCACTATATTCCGCAATACAGTCTGCATAATAAATTTTAGAAAAAGACCATCACTAAATTTGAATTATTGTATTTTTAATTTCTATTTTAATTGAGCTAGATAGAATATTTGTAAAAAATAAAAATGGAATTGAAAATCTGCACTTATCAGAAAATTTATTTAGTTATAATATTTTATTTTTGACGTTAAGACATTACTGAATTTTTTTTTGTGGTGGTGGTCTAAACCTTACTTTAATATTATTTTAAAAAAACTTAAAATTGGTCCAAAATATGCTATAATATATTGGGATGTTATCTGGTTGTATGTACGAATATATAAAAGAATAATCACTACCTGTTTTCTTGATAATTAAGAAATTAATGGTATTCGTGCAGAATCAATGATTACACAAGTCAACACAGAATTTGACTTTGACTTTAAAGCATAAAATTTTGATATTTTGGATCGTTATTGGGCAAAAAAAAATATGGGGCATGAAAATGTTTGTTTTTTTCTTTAGGAGACCGATTGAACGATATTTTTTAAAATCTGTGGTTTTAATTTTTAATTGAAGATGAAACCATTCAAATAAATGTGTTTATTGTTTTTATTAGGTTTTAATATCAAAATAAGTTACAAATGAGCGGAAAATAATTTAAAAGTGAAGGCTTCTACTTTTTCTTTTATGTTCATAAGTACTTCCTCTCAATAAACCCCAAATATAGTCTTCCATCATGTTCTCATTGTAAGGGCCTTGGTAATGTTGTTCGAAGTTTATAATATAAGCATGCAGCATATGTTATTTTAATGAAATCCTGCAGCCCATGGCCTTAATATTTTAAAGCATATTATCAACTAACTTTTCGTAGTTTTGAGCTTTGTTATTTTCAAAAAATCCAGAAACTACTTCTTTAAAACTGTTTCAACTTACTTTTTGAGTACGATTTAGCAACGTTGGAAATTTTTCATCGTCAAAAATCTATCTAATTTGCGGTGTCACAAATCCTCAGCAGTAACTTTTTCAAGTACCCAAAAGCTTCATACAGTTTTTAACAAACTTTTATTAACCCTACCTTTATGTGCAGAGGTGGCAGTAACAATTTTTCTGCTTTAAAAATCGGCTCAAATTTTACGTTTTGTTTTTCGACCCAAAGTTCTGTTATTACAATCCATGACCGTTAAATATAGTGCTTAGTATTCGCTTTGCTATCCCATAAGCACAGATAACACGGGTACTTTGTATATCCGCTCTGTAGTCTCATTAAAAGCCCACCATTTTAAAATCTCCAATCAGCTGCCAGTTATACTCTCGATATTTTTCAGATTCAAGCAAGATTTTAACACTGTAATAAATTTCTTTAAGATGTACTGAGTGAGCGATTGGAAGAGATGGGAATTTATTTTCGTTGTGTAATAAAGCAGCTTTTAAGCTTTTTTTATAGCTGTCAATGAATAAACGCCATTCTCCAGGAACACACTGTAGGCCAATTTCTTGAACATACCTTTTGTGTCATTGCAAAAACAAAGTCTATCTTCTTTTGTAAAAAACGTTGAGAATGTTTTATGCCTAGTCCTACCGCTGATCCGCGATATTAAAATTATCAAGCAAGTTCCTCAGTATTAAGCTAGAGCCTAAAAGCTTAGCTTTATTATTTGGCAAATTAAAATCTCTTACCAAGTTTTTAAAGTCTTCTGTAGTAATAAGATGGTGTTTGGTTGTTCTGGTGTAGGTAAAGACTCCTTATCGGAATTACTTTTATTAGAACCAAAAATTAGCTACTTTTTAGCGACAATGTTTTTTGGTAGCTCAGGTACTGGTCGTGTCAGGTCGTGTGCAACTAAAGCAGAAGAATATTTAGGGTCAGGATATTCGTAGGTTTTGCATTTTTACGTCTTTTGCTTGGATTTACAAGGCAAAAGTGGTAGTCATTAACGTGTTCTTTTGATTCTCGCCAAATCCGTGGTATTGCAAATTTCATGGACCTTTTCTCATCTCGATACTAACCTAATATATAGAAATAAAAATTAATACCTATGTATATTATAGTTGATTCACCGCTTAATTAAAAATTGCCTACCTTCCAATCATCTTTTACAATAACTACAAGCAACATGTCAAGCCCATGGTTTGTCTTGATGTCGAACAGAAAAGTCAAAATATGCTTCGTAGGCTTCACAGAGAATTCATATTTTACATCTCGCACTTTAATAAATTGACCACATACCTATATAACAAAATGCATCAACATCATATTTACACTTTTGCGACGACATTTTTAGTTTTTCTAGACTTGTACAAAACGCCTGATCGTTGTTTATCATTTAAGTGCCATCACGTTTACATATTGCTGTGTAAACGTGAAAACCCCACTTTAAAATTAATTAAAAAATATAAAAATAAGTATTATTACTATAACTGTTACAGAACAACAAAAAAAAGAATTTTCTTTTCGGTTTTGTGCATAATTAACCGAAAAATCATAAAATAAACTTTAAGACAAAGAACGATTTTTTTTTGTATACATTTGAATACAAATGCTTTTAATCCTGAATTTCTATGCTGCAACTTGTTTTATTTATCTTTGCTTAACTATTATAAATTCACGGTAAACTTTAACTATTAAAAAAAATCTAGGCTTTGTAAAGTACTCCCAGTTTTACTTACCAAGCTTTTTTTGACTTTGCAGGTTTTTTACTGATCGGTCTTTATTAAGCAATGTTCTTGTTTTATTGATATAGACATTTTTTTTTATTTATACACTAAGATCAGTAAAAAACTTGAAAAAATCAAAAAATAAATTAATCTTATTTTAGGTATTAGTAGTTAAAGAGGCCAACATTTTTGGATAGTTACTTGGCCCTTATTTTACATAAGTGTTTTTGGTGCGATCTCATTTTTTTTCCTTATTTAATGGATAAAAAAATATTAGGGAGAATTGACAATTCTTCCCCGTTTTTTAACAGTTTTCATCCTGGTTTTAAAATTACTTTTTCCCAGCAGAATGGGGTTTGAGGTATAGGTAAAATGTTGCAATTGTATAGTAAATACAACCCTGCCTGAATTTTAAATTATGAGACAACTATAACCTTAGAAACCCAGTCAGACGGTCAGTAGTAAAATGGGCGATTTGTAAAATCGAATATCTCAGTAACCGCCTAACCTAACTGTCTTAATTTTTTTATAGGTAATAAGATTACTTATAGTAATTTACATACCAAATATCACACCTTTAGGTAAAGCAATAACGAAGTTATGATAGAGGGAATAATATGTCAAAACCTTTCATGTTATATTCACACGGTGGCATCAGGCCGAAACGCCTAGCACACACTAGCGTTAGCCTAGATATTTTTTTTAGTTGAGACAATCCCTAAGTTTTGTGTTTGAGGCAGATAATTTTTAATGTGGCATATTTAAAGTGGTGATATTAAAATATATTTTCAACCTTTAAATATTATCTTCATTGACCAAATGTGTTGGAAAATTAATTACCCCAAACTGTTTTATTACCGCAATGGGCTATTTGAAATAGGCCAATGCTTGCATAAATATACACATCATTTGGTCGTTAGTTTGTTTTGCTATATATGTGTCCACTTTTAGTGAACTGGTAATTTATATCATGTGTCTGCGCCAAAGCCAATATATATAGATTGTTTAACAGTCTATATATTTGGGTTAAATGCTTTGTTAGCTTTTGGTACTAGTTAATGCCTCTATATCGATCTACTGCATTTTAAATTTGAATTCGTTTTATGTGGGTAAAAAGTAAAAATGTTCTGAATAATGTTTTTAAAGGACGTTTAGATTTAAAAAGTGTGATTGAATCAATAACCAAATTAGTATTTTAAGAGAACACTTTATGATATTGGAGTTCCGCATGGTTCCGTGCTGGGATCACTTCTGTTTATTATATATGTTAACGATTTATCCAATAATCTTACAGCTCTAAAATAACACAGTATGCAGATGATACTTTGGTGGTGGTGTCAGCGCCGAACCCGAAGCAACTAAATAAAAACGCTGAGAAAACATTGGTAGAATTTAGGTCTTGGTGTGATTTTAATAACCTCATACTTTTGTTAAACAACAAAAATAAACCTAAAATTTTTGGTGTTTTACAATAAGAAAAAGCCTGATATTCAGGGAATTAGTCCGCGAGATGGATCTTATCTTGGTGCAAGTAATGAAGTAAAGTTTCTGGGACTATTAGTAAATAATGATTTTATGATGGAATGATGGAGTGGCCAAATAATAGGGCATATTTTGTTATTAGTCAGCTGAATTTTGGGTTTGGATTATCTTCTAAATATGTATTATAGCCTGGTGTATTGCCATATTAGTTATAATATTGTCTTGTGGGGTTCAGCAGCTGATACACCAAGAATTTTTATAAATCAAAAAAGGGTTGTTAGATTGATATACAATTTGCAATTTCGACAATCTTGCCCTGTTTGTATATTTATAAATTATTATTATATATAAAAAGTAATAACTCCAAATTTAAAAAACATAATCATATGTACGAGACTAGAAATAAAGACAACTATGTTGTTGAAAAACACAGGACAAAAATATTTGAATCCGCACCTTCATATATAGGAGTTAAACTATTTAATCACCTACCACTTTAAATTAAAGAACTCAGTTACTGTGTGTTTAAATAAACAATTAAAAACTATTTGGCGAAAAAATGCTATTATTCAGTAAGTGAATTTTTAGGTGATAAACACGTGGATTGGACATAACAGCCCTTTTCATTATGTTTGTTAGCGTAATGGTGTTGTTCAAATTGTTTCTCCATGATATTTGTTTCTTTTTTTTTGTTATAGTAGGTGGTCTCTAGACCTTTGTTTTTTGACAACCTTATTGTAAATGGACTTACATGTAATTTATATATATTCTGAATTTAAATTTGAATTTGAATTATTCAGTTTTTAGTTAATATTTAAAGTAGTATGTTTTTCAAATAATAGATCTGTCACCAACTTGCAAAAACCATCATCTTTAAATGTATGTGCAATAACACCAAAATTTTATTAATGACCAAACAATATAATGACATTACCAAAGCTAATCAGAACTTAAAGAAACTAACCAGAACTAACCAAAACTAAGCAAGTTAAGTGATGCTTTTATTTTGATAACAGAAAACATAATTCATCTGGTGAGAGATTTACTATTTTAAAAACACAGCTATTTTCTCAAGCATGAAAGTAATTTAGAATACAAACTGTTATAAAGTTGGAAACATCAACTTCAGAGTTAGGGAGTGTGATTTAATCAGTAACCAAATTATTCACTTTTTAGTTAATATTTAAACTGGTATGTTCTTCAAATGATAGATGTCACCAACTTGCAAAAAGACTTTCCACCACTTAACCTCATAGTGATGGAAAAGGCAAGAATGAGCTACTTCCGGCTGCCACAGAAACCAACTGGTGTCTACGCTAGTTTGGGACACAACAACGTAAAAAGTCAGGTTGGCGGCAACATCCTGGACGAGAGAACAGACCAGATGATTCCCCAATACTTATTTAACAAAAACTTCGAGGTAAAAATTCCAGATCGAAGTGAGTGGCAGCAACCCGATCTCCCCGGCACGGTTGGAGAAATTATCTGGTATACGGATGGTTCCAAAACCGAGCAGGGAACTGGAGCAGGTGTGTACAGTGAAATGAGGAATTCACAGTTCTCCATTTCACTAGGGACACACAGTTCTGTATTTCCAACGGAAATATATGCTTTACTGCACTGTGCAAAAGAAAATAACAGGAGGGCTTATAAAAAACAAGCGGATCTGTATAATAACAGACAGCCAAGCGTCACTGGGGGCACTAGTAAACCCCAAGGTAACGTCCAAGCTGACATGGGAATGCCAAAAAGAACTGGAAGTCCTGGGAGAACGCAACAAAGTAACTCTCTTGTAGGCACCAGGACATTCGGGAATAGAAGACAACGAAAAAGCGGATGAGCTAGCGAGACATGGATCATCCACGCCATACTTTGGACCAGAGCCTGCCCTTGGAGTGACCAAAACCACAGCACGAGGGCAAACCAGGGAATGGATCCGAAACAAACACGAGGAATACTGGGAAACCTAAGTAGACTTAGACATGAAAAAAGCTTCATAACGGGCCCATCCAAAAGAACGAAGGAAGAACTACTTAGACAAAGTAGGAAAAGACTTCGCATAACAGTAGGAGTTACTAACAGGGTATGATAATCTAAGAGGACACCTACACAAGATAGGCTCATGCAATAAGGTAGCTTGCAGTTGCAGAATGTGCGACGAGGGGGAAGAAACAGAATACTATATCCTGTGCAAATGTGAAGCATTGAATCACAAAAGGCAGGCATTATTTGGGCAACCGAAAATGAGCCCACAGGAATATATCAACCAACCAGTCTCGGAGTTATACAGACTTGTAGAAGGAACAAGAATAATGGGAGGATTGGTATAAAAGATAATAGGAGATTAGGCACAAAACGCACAAAAGGCTGCGCTGCCTCCGGTAGTGAATCAAGACGGCTCCCAGAGAAGAAAAAGAAGAAGAACTTGCAAAAACCATCATCTTAAAATGTATGTGCAATAACACCAAAATGTTATTAATGACCAAATAATATATTAACATTACCAAAGCTAACCAGAATTTAATAAAACTAACCAGAACTAACGAAAACTGTGCGAGTTAAGTGATGCTTTTATTTTGATGACAGAAAATATATTTATCTGGTAAGAGATCTACTATTTTAAAAACACAGTTATTATCACGAGCATAATGGCAGTTTAGAATACCAACTGTTCTTAAGTTGGAAACAAATTTAATAACATTAAGGTAATTTTGTATTTGAAATAAATTTTGAAAATTGATAGAATAATAAGAAAATTTCTTTTAAGGAAAAAAAAATATTATAGTGATTAAAATAATATTTCCCTTTTTAAATATTATTAACATAAGTTGCATGAAAAAAAATTTAAATACAAAATTCTAAAAATTCAAATAGACATCTTATGTGTCTCAAGCAATGGAAAATTAAGAAAATATGAAATGTGGTAGAAAAGCATTTCTCAAAAATTTGTCGTTAGAAATTGGCTTTAGAGCATAACTGTAAAGGACCCCGCACTATTTACATTGAAATCTTGTCTACGGTGAAATATTGCAATATTCTAGGATTAGATAGATTAAATCATGCTGAACAAGAAATGTCCTTTGGTCCAAGGCTCGTTATGGTCGTTAAAAAAAGTTATAAGCTCTTAAAGCCAAACAAGCCAACTTCTACCAGAACAGAAAAAATTCTAGAGGGCTTTGTATCTATATGTTGTGAATGTGTGTGTGAGTGTTAAAAATTGTTAACCATAATAAATCTGATTTTTGTTGAATGTTTGAGTACCCTTTACTGGTTTTAGTTTGTTTCTTTTTGAAAGTTTTAGTGACTTTTTAGCAAATTTAGTTATCTGGATGGTTTCAATTCGACATTTGTTATTATACATTGTTAATAACAACAATATACAACAATGTATATCAACACAAAAGAGGTAATTATCGGATCAGCATTATCTTTCGGTGGCAATGAGGGTTAAGGTCGGTTATCATCTGATTCTAATTTGGTACCCACATGGGTGCTTCTGCCCATGGACCATGAGCACCTTGAAAAATTCACATCTAGCGTGATTTTTGCATTCAGGATTGAGCTTGAACCCCCTCCGCATGTTCAGCCCCTATGTAAAACTCACGCGAGTATTGAATTTTCCTTACTTTTCAAAAAATTGCCCATCATAGGTCATTGATGAGCGAACGTGCCCATCAATGAATAAGCTTGTTTTTTGGAACCTCCACATGTTTGAGCTCGACCGTGAATTCAAAAATCACTCTAGATGTGAATTTTTTAGGGTGTCCATGGTCCATGGGTAGAAGTACCCATGGGGATACCAAAATAGAATCACTGATCAGTAAAAGGTACTTAAATATTCAACAGCAATCAAATTCACTATGGTTAACAACTTTTACACTCACACACATTCATAACCTTTAGGTACAAAGCCCCTCTAGAATTTCTTCTGTTCTGGTAGAAGTTATCTCGTTTGACCTCAAAAGCTTAAAACTTTTTTTAACGAGCATAACGGGCCTTGGACCAAGAAAATTTCTTTTTTAGCATGATTTAATCCATCAAATCGTAGCTTTTCGCAATATTTCACCGTAGACAAAGAATTTCTTCTGTTCTAATAGAAGTTATTTCGTTTGACTGCAAAAGCTATAACTTTTTTAAAGGGCATAACGGGCCTTGGACCAAAAGACATTTCTTGTTGAGCATGATTTATTCTATCTTATCCTAGATTTTTACAACATTTTACAATAGACAAGATTTCAATGTAAATGGTGCGGGGTTCTTTCTTAAATTGCCTACACAATGAGTAAGACGTTTAAAGCACTTTAGAACATGACGATAACTATTTCCCAAGGTAAAAATTTTACCTTCATTTTCGCTAAAAAATAACCTAACACTGTTTAAAAAATAAAAGAACTACGTTTTGTGTCAAAATGTATGTATTTTTTTATACTATTTATTATTTTATATTATTTTTTACCTTGCCCACTATGCTCTGCATTACACTTTGCATAATTAAATTAAACGAAAATTACTTCATAAAATTCATAATTAAATTTAATATATGCAAATTTTAATTGCGTTTTTAATTTATATTTATGTTTTGATGTTTATCCTAAACCACGTAACTGAGTTATATATTTCTGTAAGTTTCATTATAAGGATTAAAATAAATTAAAAGGCTTTTTAAAAACTGCGTATTTTAAAAATTTAATGAGTGGTGTTATTATCTTTGTTTTAAAAAATACCCGATTTTTTTTCGATTTTAAAGTATCTTGTATATTGTTTTATAAAAATGTGAAATTGGTCGAACATAATTATACTATGGCATACTGAAATATTATCTATTTATGGGTATAAGAAAAGTTAATAACTATTTATTTGCTAACCAACTACGTTAAGGGTGTTTCTACTAAATCCATTATTATTTGAAATAATTCTAATTGTATTTAGTTCTTCTTGTTTTCTAAAGGAAATAAAAAATTTCTATGAGTCATGCATCATTGTTTAAGTTTTTGTGTGTTAACATTTGTACATTTTAATTAAGGCAAACTTTAGGTTTTGAATTTTAGATAGAATTTCTAAGGTTGTATTTTAAAAGAGTTTAATTGAAAGACCGGGTGACCCAAAGAATAGTTAATTACTTTCTTATTTAGCAGGGTATTACTCTAGTACTCTAAAATTGGAAAGTTTTTTGTAGCGGATAGTTGCCCTCTTTTACGAGTTGATTCTTTATTGTTGCGACTTTCGGTTTGACCGCAGGTAACTTCTAATTTTTTAAATAGCACCCTGCATATTTTCTGTCAAAGTCAAAGGATTAATTAAGGAGCAACTGATCAAAACGCAATAAATCCATAATATGTTGTTGTAAGAAAAAAAAACTAGTAAAAAGAGATATCGCATAAACTGAAAGTTTTATCTGTTTTAGAATGACCAAAGTATTAAGTTTTTGAAAAAATATTTCCATGTTATGACTAGTTTTGTGAGTTTTACATAAAAAATTACTTATTTTATATGGATTTTTGTCGTTTTGCTTAACCTGAATGTGGATTTATTGCATTCTGCCCAGTTAGTGTGGATTTATTTTCTTTTGCTTAACTCTTAGTTGGATTTATTGCGGTTTGTTCAAATTAATTACTATTCCATTATTTATAAGGTAAAACAATAAATCCACAACAGCAATACAATAATTCTTTTATTAACATATTTAAAGAAAAAACTCTAAATGTGCAATCCAATATCTTCTTCCAGGCAATCAAAAGCATCTTTAACCTCATCTTGCTCTTCTTCGATGAAATCAGTTTTATTTTCTTCTAGCAAATTTTTATACCAAAGGAGCTCATCTTCTTGTTCCCATCCATCTCCAAACTCTTGATTTAATAGATGTTTCAGCGATTTTTTCTTTTTTTCTTTAATTGGTCTTCCCAGTTTTAAAAATTCCATTCTTAACTGGTAGTCCTTTTTACCTTTCCTGAGAAAAGTTATTGTAATTCGCAAACAACCATTGGAAGAAAACACATAGAGCTTAGCACATGCTATTATCTTACCTGACATTTTTTAAGAACTTTTTTAGAAACTTTACGTATTTTCTTCCGACTTCCCTTATTGCCATCCTTTACAGATAGGTTAAACCCTATATCCTTCATTTTAAAACACAAATATTTAGTCACCACGCACTAAAGTATCAATGGTTAAAACGTGCTTTTAATGCGTTTTGCTTAGGTCGATGATTTTGATATAGCTGGTTCTAATCAATGTATTGCACCTTGATCAAACTGACTTGTTTACATAATAGATTGAAGTGTACTTTAACTTCTTTTTAATGGTTACCTCAAAAATTGTTAAAAGTAGATTTAATGCGTTTTGATCAGTTGCTCCTCAATTAATCTAGGAATCTGGTTCAAAACTGACTTAAAACATAAACGGCCGAGTGATGATCGCGTTGTTAAATTTAGCAATGGACTTAGCATTTGTTAAAAGTTAACAAAGGGTGAATAATAAAAAAACTTGACAACGCAGCACATTTTTAAACATTTTATGGTAACTAGATAACAAGAAATAGTTTAGTTTGGAATTTTGCGTTTAATATTCATTAAGCATAAAAAAGATTTAAAAATAATTACCTTGCATCGAATATGAAAAAAATTGGTTCGACACCCACCGAAGTAATTTTATAAAATATTTTCATCAAAAACAATCAGCACAATAGATAGCTCAAATGACAAATACTGCAGAACTTCTTTAAATGGTTTTTAACAGGTTCTCTAATATAATTAATTTCTACTACATTTTATTGATATATTCTGGTAGGTAGATTCATCTTTATTTTCTAAAAAATTAATGTTTTAATTTAATACATATTAGTAAAACTATTTATTTACAAGAATTTTATAGCTTACTGCTCTTTATAATTTATAATCCATCTATCTTTTTAAAGCAAAAGATCTAAAATTATTTTATGTTTATTTGTAGGTATATTTATAGGTTAAGGGGTTTCAAAAGATATAACATGCGGTGGTAAAAAAACCGTTAGAGACCCGATGTGGTATAGGTCCGATTGTCGCAAGGCCTTTGTTAAAATCCAAGTTAAACGCACTCTATGATGTAAAACTTGATCTATGATGTTCTTGGTTTTAGAAACAGCGCATATACATATAATTATTTTTACACGCACGCTAGATGAGATAGGGTTTGGAGTAGCTCAAGAGCGTTTTGTACGATTTCACATATTAATTGCCCTTTTTTATTGTTAAACTTTTCAACTGGAGGCAGCCTTGCAACTTGGTCGTGCGAACACTCCACGTAAGAGAAAAAAGAATAAGAGTGCAACATTTTCCCATCACTCTACGTGCTGAGTGGTTGGCGGGCGGGGCATGTACTATTCTCCGCCGACTAATCAGCAACCGAGAGAGAAAAGTTTTACCTTTATTCGTCTTTTTTTTACGCACACTGTGAGACGTGATCGGACATGTGGCTGGGTAAAATTATAATATTTAGTAATACAAGCATAAAACAATAGGACAGTTATAAATATAGCGCCTTAATTACTAAATTAAAATTCTGCATTTCTGAAATACTATGCGCAACACAAGTTAATTACCTGATATTAGTACCTGATCAAGAGAAAAGACGAATAGAAGTACAACCTTTCTTTCTTGGTTGCTGATTAGTCGGCGGAGAATAGTACATTCTCCGCCCGCCCACCACTCAGCACCTAGAGCGAGGGGAAAATGTTGCACTCTTATTCTTTTTTCTCTCAAGTGGAGTGTTCGTACGACCAAGTTGTAAGGCTGCATCCAGTAGTATATGCTCGAAGGTTGAGATGGATATTCTGAGAATTAGCTTTCTAGTGACGAAAATTTTTCCGCGCCTTAGAGTTTGGCGTGCCCCAAAAAGTTTGACAATAAAAAAGGGCAATTAAAATGTGAAATCGTACAAAACGCTCTTGAGCTACTCCAAACTCTATATCATCTAGAGTGCGTGTAAAAATGATTATATGTTTATGCGCTGTTTCTAAAACCAAGAACATCTTTTCATTGCGATGCAAAAATTTTTAAATCAAGTTTTACACCCTAGAGTCCGTTTAACTTGGATTTGGACAAAGGCCCTGCGACCAATCGGACTGATACCACATCGGGTCTCTAACGGTTTTTTTAGTACCGCATGTAATAGCTTTGGACACGCCTTAACCTAAGAAACACAATATAATATAAATATACCTACTAAGAAAAATAAAATGATTTTAGATCTTTTGTTTTAAAAAGAATAGATGGATGATAAATTATAAAAAGCAGTTAGTAATAAAATTTTGTAAATAAATAGTTTCACTGATAACTATGTATTAAATTAAAACATTAATTTTCAAGGTAAATAAAGCAAATTTTCGTCTACTCTAGATGAATCTACCTACCGTGTAGTAGACATGAATTATATTAAAGAGCCTGTTAAAAACTAAAATTTAAAGAAGTTTTACAGTATTGGTCATTTGAGCTATCTATTGTGCTGCTTGTTTATAAAGAAAATATATAAAATTACTTTTTTGGAGTGTCGAAACAATTTATTTCATATTCGATGCAAGGTAATAGTTTTTTTTTTTTTAATATGTTTATTTGATTTTGAATGCAAAATCCTAAAAACGAAATTATTTTTTGACAAATAGTTAACATTTAAGTTATGCCCTGTTGCCAAGAGTGTTCATTTTTACCTCTTTGGTAAATCTAACCCATTGTTAAGTCCATTGCTAACTTTAACAACGCGTTCATCACTCGGCCGAAATTGTATTAAATTACCGATGCACATTCTAATTTGGTTTGTTTTATATGTTAAAGATTGTTAACGATAACAATTTTTAATAAAATTTAATAATAATTGTTTTTATTATATTAAATAAATTTCAGTATTAGCCTTATTAAAGTTTTAGAGAAAATGTGCAAAAAGTGTGTCGAATCGGCCGATATGGTATAAAATCGATCTGTTGGCATTGCGTATCGGATTATTTGACTATAATACTACAATCCACCTTACCGCTCGCGCGAATAATGAGTAGTAAGTTTGTTCGTTTCTCCGTTTTTGGCCCTAATATTCAAAACTTTGCTAAATTTTCGGTTTTTTTGGCCGAAGTAAAAGGTACAACATAAGGTATCATTTTGGACAAATGTGTATGTATGTAACAAAATAAATAAAGCAAAATGTTTTTAATTTTAAAGTTAATTAAATATTTTGCATTTTAAAAAAATCTGGTTGTATATTATTTTCTATTTAAGACATTTACATATCAAAAAACAAAATATTTTTATTTGCTTTACACTTAATATTTTCTTTTAGGTCTGCCTAATAAAAAACAAGATTTTTTATTTAGTTTAAAAACCCTTTGAGTAACACTAAATTTGTGTCAAAGCGTTTGTGAGGACAAATTGCACTTAATATAAACCACGTGCCTTGGCGTAGTGGTCTAATAAAGTGGTTGGAAACTAAGCTATTGACCTGTTGTGGTCTTTTTGCATCAAACGTTAGAGGATGTAATAGGAGATACAATCATTTTAAAAATGAATTATTTTAATATTAAGTTACTTTTTAATTGACCAGCATGCTATAAATTTGTTTTATTAACCAGTGGCGGATCATGACATTATGAGGCCCCAGGCGCATACTGATCTGGAGGCCCCCAATGCCCATATTAAGAAAGGGTTGGTTGGTTGGTTCTTAGCAAAAAAAAACATTTACATTTAAAGCTTTAAACTTACTTACTAATAAGAGATGTGTGTTTAAAGCAAAACTTTTCTAGCTTTCTCGCTTGCAAACTTATCAATGATTAATTCATAGTCCAACGACGGAACGACATCATTTTCTATGAACATAAGTGACAAATTGCTTAAATGAGTTTGGCTAAATGAACTACGTAAATAATTCTTAACCCGTTTAAGTACGGAGAATGAACGTTCACGTCTTGCATTGCAGATAGGTAATGTTAAAAAGATTTCCAAAATAGTCTCTACATTTGGAAATGTAGACTGCAGTCCATCAATTAATAATTTATACATAGGGACAGGATCGGATATGTTTTCGTCCTTTGTGTATTTAAGGAAATGGAGAATTTCATCTTTAAAGTATTTAGTATCGACATCATCAACAAAAAGTAAAAAAAACTATGTTTGTGTGCATTGCGGACTAGGGTTGACTGACTAGGGATGCTTACGATGTATCGATGTCTCGATGTTTTGACAACATTGATTTTTGGGTTTCGATTTTCTGTTTCAAACTTTCGACACTTTTCATTGCACCTATTTAGTGTACATAATACTTAATTACCTAATAATTTCATTAAAATATTTAGATATAGCAGTAATATTTGATAATGGCTCTTCTATTAACTTTAAACTAATTGTAAAAGTTACACATTCGGCATATTTTTAATCTCGAAAAAATGATTTTTGTATATATTATATAAAAATTTATTAATCAAAACAAAGAAAATATATATATTTTTTATTGTTTAAATGTCGATTTATGACATTTTCGTAAAAATGTCTATGTTTGTAAATTTTGATATTTTTTGTTCGACTTTTTTTACAATATCGATTTTCTGGATTCGAGGTATCATTTAAAGTCAACATCGATGTTTAAAAGAGTTTGCGGATTCCTACGACTGTCGGCTAATGCATCGCACAACGCAGTGTTGTCGGTCGTCATTCTAAAAAAGCATTCAGCAGGGTTGCAATTTTAAGCGAATTAAAACTACTTTGGCTATCTTATTTTATGGTTTCTTTTATTATGTTGTCATTAAGTTCTGCTTAAATTTTTTTAAAATTACTTATTTTGGGACCCCCCGCATGCCGGGGCCCCAGGCTAGCGCCTCATGCGCCTGTGCGGTGATCCGCCACTGTTATTAAGATAATGTCAATATTAACGAGTAAAACTTTGGGGGTAGCCACGAGATATCCTAAAGACATCTTAGAATACGCAGACTTACGGCCGAGTGATGATCGCGTATTTAAAGTTATTAATGGACTTAACAATGATTTAGATTTAACAAAGAGGTAAAAATGAACACTCTTCGTAACACGGCATAACTTGTATGTCAACTATTTGTCAAAAAATAATTTAGTTCTGGATTTTGCATTCAAAATGAAATAAATATAGGTATTAAAAAAAATAAAAAACTAATTACCTTGCACAGAATAGAAAAGAAATTGGTTCGGCACACCCACAAAGTAATTTTATATATTTTGTTTAATAACAAGCAGCTCAATAGATAGTTTAAATAACCAATACTGCAGAACTGCAGAATGTATTTACAAGAAGTTTATTACTTACTGCACTTTAATATTCATCTATTATTTTTAAAACAAAAGAATTCAAATAATTTTATGTAATAATTAGGTATTACTACTAAATTTTAACCTCTTATATAAGTTAATGCTGTTGAAAGCAATATCATGCGGTAATAAAAAAACCGTTAGAGACCCGATGTGGTATAGGTCCGATTCGCCGCAACACATTTGTCGAAATCCAAGTTAAACGTTCTCTAGGGTGTAAGAATTTTTGCATCGCAAAGAAAATATGTTCTTGGTTTTAGAAACAACGCATACAGACATAATAATTTTTATACGCACGCTAGATGAGATAGGGTTTGGAGTAGCTCAAGAGCGTTTTGTACGATGTTACCATAGATTTTTGAATAGTAAAGGTAACACAGAAAACACGAACTACGATCAGACATTGAAAAAGGACGTAACGCGTAACTAAAGTTGATACTTTCTGTTGCCAACTTGAAAAAAATTTAAACATTTCTTAATAAAATTGCCTTTAAGTTCTATATTTATAATAATAAATGGGCATAAAAATAAATAGATTACTGGATTTGGCTATAAAAAATAAATAATTAGAAGATAATTTTGCTACATAAACCCTTTTTTATTAATTTTTATTTAGTTAAATACGTTTCGCATTGCTACATTTCGTCAGCAAAGGAAATTTTGCGGGCGGAATGTGGCAATGCCGCTTCAACGCGCGTAGGAATTTTACAACCTGTCCGTTGATAAATGGAATGAACAGATTACGTGTAGTGCGACGTTGCCTTGGATTTCTTTAGGTGCTTTGTGGTGTTTTTATTAAAACTATATATTAAGACTATTTACAAACTTATATTAAAAACTCTAAAATGGTGCGTGAATGTGTTTTGTGTAAAAAATTGGCCTATTTACACGAAGATGTGTCTTTTCATTGGTAAGTTAGGTTCTGTTCGCTAGGCAATGTTTTTACAAAGGTCAGTGGCGTAGAATTACAATAGCCTGAAGGATATAACAAGACGAAAAGTAATTTATGCATTGTACTTGTTTTATTTTATTAGAATATTATCGAATTTATTAGTTTGTGAGTAGGTTTATAATATTGCGGGTAAATTAATACATTATACAAAAGGATCATCTAATATTTGGTTTTCTCTTGTGGGAATTGAAGAGGGTAGGTAGGTAGGTTTAAAGTGAGTGGGTATAACACCCTTCCACCGAGACCGATCGGTCTATTGTGGCTCAATTGAAGAGGGACAACATTTTCCAAAGCACCCTGCGCTATGCTCGGGCCATTTTAATCCACAGGATATTTTGGTTAAGGCAAACAATAGCAGGGAGTATAAATACCAAAACTATTTTATTTTGGAATGAGTAAGATAATATACAGGAAGATATTCCAATCCTGCAATGCATGATGGGAAATGTTTTAAGCAGTTGCGCTGCCACGCGTGTGTCTCGCACACTAAAGTTTTTTCATCCTTATTTTCATTATTGCGGAAGTTGGGATAAAAATACTTTAGTGTGTAAGACATACTCGTGGCGGCGCGACCGCTTGACACATTTCCCATCATGCATTGCAGGATTGGAATACCTTCTTATATATTATCTTAGGAATAAGTAGATAATTTTTTATTTTTTCCTAATTGCTTATATTTTATGTTATTTTTTGTGTACCTAATTATAATAAAGAGTATCGCCAGTTTTCGTCTTTTTTTTTAAATTTGTTTCCCACATTACTCTAAATTTATAGGAAAAAAGTAATTTTGTTTAAATAACCAATGAACCAAAAACATTTTGTTTTTTTTTAGAATAAAATATTTCGTAGCTATTTATGTTGCTAATCAATGTTTTTTAATAAACTAAAATTAAAAAGATCACCGTAATTAGAACGATTTAAAAATTAATATTTTTAATAAATGTATATCTAATCCAGGGGTCTCCAAGCTACGGCCCGAGGGCCACATCCGGCCCGCGGACAGATTTTGTCCGGCCCGCAGAGAGCTAGCATACTTGAAAACTCCTTTTAGAGAACAAATAATTTTTATAGCAAATTAAATTTAGTTTACTGAAGTATTCTAATTTTATGTTGAATAATTATTAATATGACATCTACATTGATATGGTCATGGGCTAACTCCGCTAACTCATAACATTCTTGTAGGCTTATTGTTATTGTTTTTGTGATAAGTTGGATAAAGAAACACAGAATTGTAATGAGTAAAGACATGTATAATATGCAGAAAATTTAACTTCAGTATATAATAACTAACAAATTATTGAAATGAATCCAACTAACATTTTATACATTTTAAATAATCACATAACTTATAACAAACATAATGACATATGAAATACTAATGAGATTTATGTAATTGAGATTTTCCACTGACAATAGTTTGTAGTTGTGGACTAATTTTACTTGTACCAATTATTAAAAGAGATTTAAGATGCTCATCAGTTAATTTTGATCTGTAAACATTTTTTGTGTACTTCATTTTGGAGAAGGTTTTCTCACACAAATAAGTAGTACCAAAAACAGAAAACAGACCACGAGCAAATTTATGCAAATTATCAAATTGTGTCAGTGGAAGACTCTTATAAAATTCCAACAAAGATGAGTTTTGATATTTGTTCTTAATTATATCACTTCATTATAGATCAATCATTTCCATTTGAAGTTCCGGGGCTAGGGTTTCAATGTCAGTATCAAAAGGATTCTGAAAAATCTTAATTTGATTCGCAATGGCATCCAAGTCCTTGAAACGAGTATCAAAATTTATCTTCAAAGCACTCAAAGTTTCGATTGCAAAATCGATAGGAAACTCAGTCTCGGTAGTGTGGCTGAATATTTCACATGTTTTAAAATGTGAAAAACATTTACTTCGTAGTTGTGATTGAAACAGTCTCAATTTCTTCCGGAATGATTTGATATTAGTGTATAAATCAGGAAGATGCTGGTTTTCTCCTTGCAATCCCAAATTCAGTTCGTTCACATGTTTTGTCAAATCAACATAGAATGCTAACTTCCACAGCCATGCGTTGTTTTGTAATTCAGTAAGAGGGCGATGCTTTTCACTCAAAAAAATTTCGATCACTGCTCGAAGTTCAAAAAAGCGCTGAAGGACTTTCCCACAACTAAGCCAGCGTACGGCAGTATGATAAGGTAAGTCAGTTTCTCCAATCTCTTCAATAAATTGTCGGAATTGCCGGTGATTCAGCCCAAAGATCTGATAAAATTAACAGTTGATATGACTGGTTTCAGAACGTCAGACATATCCAAACATTTTCGCACAAAGACTGTTGATGAATGATACAATGTAAGACTAATGGTTTTGAACCACCGTTATTTTCTACAGCCTTTGACACAAGAGCGACCACTCCTTTATCTTTCCCCTCATATTTTTGCCTCCATCAGTTGTAATACATTTCAAGTTTTTCCATCGAAGGTTCTTTTGATTAATGGCCATTTCAACTCCTTTAAAAATATCTGTACCAGTAGTTGTGCCATGAATACTATACATATCAGAAGTTCTTCGTGCACTTCATAGCTTTTATCTACTCCTCGAATATAAATCAACACCTGAGCATTATCTGACACATCCGTTGACTCATCCAAGGCCAAAGAAAACCACTCAAAATGTCCATTTTTGTCGAACAGTTGAGAGGATATATTTTCAGCGATGTTTTCTACCCTTCGAGCCACAGTGTTTGCTGACATACTGACAGTTTTTAATAAATTTACCTTTCAGGGCACATTTCTTCGGCTACTGCAATTATGCATTCTTTGATCATTTCTCCATCGGTGAATGGTTTTCCACGTTTTGCAATTTCAAGAGCCACACGAAAGCTGGCACAAGTTGCAGCCTCTTGTTCAGTTTTGAGTTTTGTAAATGAAGATTGTTGCGATTTCAATCAATAAGTAATTTTGAAAATGTTTTGTTTCATAATGACGTTTAATGTAATATTCTTTGAGAACGGCTATGCTTTCATTGCAAATCAAACATAGCGCCTTGTTACTGGACTCAATTACAAAATACTGAATGTTCCACTGATCTTTGAATTTTCTGCATTCACTATCAATTTTTCGCTTCTTTTCCATACTACTAATTCACACACAAAAGCAACAATTCAAATCAAAATACTGTTATAAAGATGTCTTAAACGTAAACACGCACAAACACGTTTTAAGGAGGTATGCAATATTTTATTTAACAACAGTGTCATAGGAACTGACTTGTGGTTGCGCCACTAGCCTTCTTATATATTCCAATTACTGCCATCTAGAAGTGAGTGGAAGACACCAGAACTTTCTCGAACCAACGAGATTATTCTGTACGTGCTATTAGCGCCATCTGTTAGCGATAGAAGGTACTATCTATTTCCGCTTGTGTCCACCAGATGTCGTGTCACGTTACTCCTCATGGTCGTACTCTACAACTAATCTAGAAATTACAGATACTAACAGGAAAATTAATAATATGCAGTGTTGCCGTTTTGCGGACTTTAGTCCGATTTGCAGCCTTTTTTAAACGTTGTGTACTTTTTCGGACTTTTTTTTTTCATCAGTGTACTATTTCACTTCTTACCACTGGCAACAATGATAATATGGTTTTGGCCCTCGGAACTTACTGGAATAATCAGTATGGCCCTAAGGCTGGAAGGTTTGGTGACCCCTGATCTAATCGAAACTTCTAACATAAACCATACGCCACTGGTTAAAACTTCAAGGTTTTGTACAATGTTGCCTTGATCTTTCCTAATCTATCTTCCATCCTTTTTTTCCTTATATGATTTTATTGATAATGTGTGGGACAATACAAAGTATCATTTATGAATGAAATGTTAAGTCTTTTCTTTCTTTCGCCTGAGGATTTTACATATTAATTGCTCTTATTCATTGTTTAACCTTTCAGAGAGGCGCATACAAATTTTCGTCACTAGAAAGCTACTCAAATTATCTATAGCAACCTTTGAGCATATACTGCTAGAGGCAGTCTTGCAACTTGGTCTTGCGAACACTCCACGTGAAAAAAAAAGAAAAAAATGCAACATTTCCCCCTTGCTTTACGTGCTGAGTGAGCATAAACTATTCTCCGCCGACTTATCAGCACAAAAACCAAGAGAGGACAGTTGTACTTTTATTTATCTTTTCTCTTACGCACGCTGTGATGATATAATCGTTATTGTAGAGCCCCAGGCACCTACTAGTCGACTGTAGTTTGTTATAAATATATGAAAAAAGTGATGGCACAATGCGATTAAAATCATTTATTTAAAACAAAAATTTCGTTTTTAGTTTATTACAAAACCTTTTGTAAAAAAAGTTCAGACAGCGATTAGGTTCATTTTTGACAGACTTTTTAAGTAGATATTGACTACACACGGATGGTTATTAACTCGCGTGCAGATACGTGCGAACATATCTACGTTTGTCTGTAGCAAGTTAAGTAGTTTTGGTGTAAATAAAGAAGTCAGTATTAATCTAAAGACGGCTGAAGATACCAGTTATAAGGCGTCGTGTTTTAAATAAAGATAATGCAAGTCCAAGAAATACCTTATATTCAAAAGAGTTTACATTCTTGTAAGACTTTTGGCATATCCGCAATTACCAATGTTTTATTTTAAGGTAAATTTTTTCTTACTTAGGTTTTACGAATATAATTGTATAACAGAACATAACCTAAATATTTAATTTTAAATATTTAAACTATTTATAAATAATAATAAACATATATACTTTATAGGTCACTAACAAACATTCATAAAGCTATGGCCAAATGTATTATTAAATTTTGATATCAAATCTTTAAATTCATGGTTTTGATTTCTCAAGTGACACGAAAAATCGTAGTAATTGGAAATCCGATTCAAAGAGTTATTAACACTTCACTAATCATTCTGCTTTAATTGGGTTTTTTTTTACTGATGTACCGAAAGTTAAGGCAAAAGGAAAGACAAGATAACCCTGAACCTCTGCAATAAATCTGAAACAGATTATTTGTG
>JAHBCN010013070.1:0-25284 GCA_019359885.1 Listronotus oregonensis
AAACCAAACAATTATTGATTGTTTTTTACTTAAATTTAATTTTAAAAAAAAGGGGGCAGGAAGTAATTTGTTTTTTTATATAATGGAACTTTTTAAAAAAATGAAAAGTGCAAAACTCCAACAACGTTGAAGGGAAAAGGCCGTTCGACGGCTTGTTAAATTTTTTAAAATTAAAAAGGGCATATTTAAAAATTTAAATTTTTTGATCATATGTTCTTGTTTTTCACTTATTTTGAGCTCCTCTATCGCCCATTAAAATCATGAGCATCATTTTTTTACACCCTGTATACTACCCTTTTCCCCCGAAGCTTGACCGATTTTCACGGTTCAAAAAGGCCCAGATATTCGGAATTTCTACATGGTTTTTGGGAATACATTTTGGTTGTTTACAATAATTGCAGCTTCCTTAAATTTTATTTTCTTCCAGTGGGTTTCTTTATGAAGGTTTTTTGCTTCCGACCATTGTAGGGGGTGTTGTTTTGACCAAGCGTGTTCGGCAATCCCATTTCGAAGTTTCACCTCTTCCCCTTTTTTTTTTGGGCTTTAACTCTTACTTGAGAGGTCTCTTTGTTTGATATAATACCTCACCACATTAAAAGGGGAATTTGGTATATACAGTCTTTTTTTGAAACATTATTGTCTGGTCTCTTTGGTGAGAATACTTTTGATAGTTTGGGATTTAAATCCGTTTTAATATTGTACTTATTCGCGATTCTGCGGATCTTTTCCCCGAAGTTCCTTTAATGTATGGAATTGTCATGAATATTTGGTCATAAAGTCTCGTTCAAGGAGTTTCTTTTTTTATTTTGATATTGTTTGATTGTTTGTTTTAGTCTCTCACTGTCCCAAAAATCTGTTTTTTTTTTTGGGGATAATCACTGCACGATTGTATAATAAAATTTTTTCTAGAGTGAAATTTTTTTTTGGGGCGGGGGGGTTTTCGAGATTTTAAAACCCAATTTTTGATAAAAAATTTTTTCCCCCTTCCATTCCAAATATCTTAGCCAAATTTTGGTTTAATTCGAAGTTTTAATTGCATTTCCTCCGCTAATATTTATATGGAATGGTTTGAGGAACATGCAATTAAAACTTCAGTAATTAAAAAAAGTTTGGCTAAATATGTTGACGCTTTTTAGGAAAAGGAAGGAGGGAGCAAAACCCCCCCCCCCCCGGGTTCTATCAAACGAAAAATCTTAAAAATTTAAAAAACCTTGGTTTTTACCCAAAAAAATTCTAATCACTCTCCGAAACCAAACGGGGGTTATCGTACTTAACAATGTCGAAAATAGGGAATCAAAAAAGGATAAGGGAGTTTGTCCTTCCCCTTGTTCACAAGGATTTTTTTTGAAATTTTTTTCCGGGGCCTCAATTGGGATTTTTGCTTATTTTTTTTTTTATTTTTGTTTTTAGTTTTCATTTTAGAGACTAGTAAAAAACAATCAAAAATATCAAAATAAGACAAAAATTTTCAACGAGACTCTACTGACCAAATATTCTGACAATTCCATACATTAAAGGAATTTGGGGAAAAATCCGCAGAATCGCGAAAAAATAAAATTAAAACGGCATTTAAATCCCAAACTACTCTAAGAAGTATTCTCACCAAAACGAGACCAGACAATAATGTTTCAAAAATGACTGTATATACCAAATTCCCGTGAATGTGGTGATTTATCAGGGGGAAAAAAGAGATCCGAAAAGAGTTAAAGAACACAAAAAAATACGGAACGAGGTGAAACTTCGAAATCGGGATTGCCAAACGCTTGGTCAAAACAAACCCCCTACAATGGTCAAAAAACCATTCATAAAGAAAAACCCCTGGGAAAAAAAAAAAATTTAAGGAAGCTGCAAAATTTAAACAAAAAATTTTTTAGCAAACCCATTAAAATTGGGGAAATCTGGGGGCCGTTTGAAAACCTGAAAAGTCGGCAAGCTTCGGTGAACAAGGGTAGTATATAAGTCGTAGCTTTTAGGGGAAAAGTTTTTAGTTATCATTTGAAAACGGTTGAGATACATCACTAACCGAAACGTTGTTAACAAATAAAGACAATGGAAATCCCAAAATTTTAGTGTTATTGAAGCACAAAACTTATCTATTTGAAATTTATATAGTCGTTGTATTAGTTTTTTACTTTAATTGTTTTTTTGTTTAGTATGACATATCAAAGCAGATTTTTAGCGGTAAAAAAATTATTCTTTGCAAAAGCAGCAAAAACCAAAATATTTTTGTATAAAACATTTTTTTCCAATTTAAATATTTAAAGCAATAAATGGGGGGTCCCACTTCACAGACTTACCCTGTATATATAAGTCAAGAGATTAATGTATAGTTTTTGGTAGACTTATATTAAATTAAATCTATTATGCCTTTTTTTACAATAAATATTTAGCCACTCAAATAATTTGGTTTCGTTAAATTAACTGTATCTTTTAAGCTCTGAGTCACTGTATATTAGAATAGACACACATATTTATTAACAGATTAACAATACTTACTTGAAAATAAATGAAATGAAACATCATTAGGAAGAAAGAAAAGAAAGAAAAAAGTCAAGTTATTAGTTAAAATGGACTAAATTACAAAAAAAAAACCACAATAAAGGATTATTATCCATAAAAAAAATAAGTTGAGTTGGGTGTGTAAGAACAGGTGCCCATATATTACATATTGAATAAACAGATTCTGCAGCAATTTCATCTCTAAATTTTTTTTGAACCAATCACACGATGTCTGGTGACTGTCTCCCATATGAAATACATGGCACTGTAAATTTTTTTAGCTAGTCATTAATTTTAATTAATTCTGTCTCAGTGCTTTCATTCAATTTACCTGCATCATGCCATGCCTCAGCATAGTAGTTGTGTAGTCACTAAACCCCAATATGTGTAGTATGGCAAGATCAATAATATAGATTAAGAATGGTGGAGGACCCAAAATGAATTCCTCTAAATATATTTAAAATCACTGTTCTTAAACAATAGACTCTGATAAGAGATAGGAAGAGAACCGTTCCAAAGATTTTTTTCTTAAGCGGCCCTTCATAAACCACATAACGCATTTTTCATGCTTTTTTTACCCACCTCTTCTTCTATGTAACGTTACGTAGCATTTCGTAGACCCCCTTCTCCTAAATATGGTGTGTTACGTAATATTGAAGCCCAACCGCTGTGTTCACACGTCGTCGTCGTGGTTGGGCCCAGTAGGATCTTTTGAACATGTAAAAAAGGGGGGAAAAACCCTTTTTTTTTGGGGTTTTTTTTAAACCCCAAAAAAAAAAAATTTTTTAAACAAAAATTTCTTTTAAAAAAAGGGGGGGGGTTTTTTTTTTTTTTTGGGCTTAAAAACCCCCCAAAAAAATTTTTTTTCCCCCCCAAAAAATTTTTGGCCCCCTTTTTTTTCCCAAAAATTTTTGGGTTTTTCCCCCCCCCCTTTTTAAAAAAAAAAATTTTTTTTTTTTTTTTTTTTTTTTTAAAAAAAAAAAAAATTTTTCCCCCTTTTTTTGGGGCAAAAAAAAATTTTTTTTGGGGGTTCCCCCCCCCCTTTTTTTTTTTTTTAAAAAAAATTAAAGGAAATTTTAAAAAAAAAAAAAAAAAGGGGGGAAAAAAAAAAAAAAAATTTTTGGGAATTTTTCCAAAAAAAAAATTGGGGTTTTTAAAAAAAAAAAAAATAAAAATTTTTTTTTTTAAAAAATTTTTTCCCAAAAAAATTTTTTTAAAACTTTTTTAAAAAAAGGGGAAAAAAAAAACCGGTTTTTTTTTTTTTTTTTCCCTTTAACCTTTTATTTTAAATTTTTTTTAAAAAAAAAAATTTAAAAACCCCCCCAAAAATTTGGGGAAAAAAAAAACCCCCTTTTTTTTTCCCCCCGGGGGGCCCCAAAAAAAATTTTGGGGGGGGGGTTTTTAACCTTTTTTAAAAAAAGATTTCTAAAAAAGAAAAAAAAACCCCAAAAAAAACCCCCTTTTTGGGTTTCCCCCCCTTTTTAAAAATTTTTAAAAGGGGTTTTAAAAAAAGGGGGCCCCAAAAAAATTTTTCCCCCCTTTTTTTTAAAAATTTTTTTTTAAATTGGGGGGGAAAAAAATTTTTAAAAAATTTTAAAAGGGGGCCCCCAAAAAAAATTTTCCATTTAAAAACCCCCCGGGGAAAAAAAGGGGGGAAAAAAGGGCCCCCCCAAAACCCCTTAAAAGGGCCCGAAACGGGGGGGAAAGGGGGGAAAAAAAAAAAAAAAAAAAGGGGGGGCCCCCCCCCAAAAAAAAAGGGCCCAAAAAAGGGGGGGGGGAAAAAAAAAAAAAAAAAAATTTTTTCCCCGGAAACCCCCGGGGGGGGGGGGTTTTTCCAAACAAAGGGGGGTTTTTAAACCCAAAAAAAAAAGGGGGAAAAAAAAATTTTGGGGGCCCGGGCCCAAAAAAGGGGGAAAAAAAAACCCCCTTTTTTTCCCTTTTTTTTAAAAAGGGGAAAAAAAGGGGGGGAAAAAAAGGGGGGGGGGGGGTTTTTTTAAAAAACCCCCTTTTTTTTAAAAAAGGGGGAAAATTTTAAATTGGGGGAAAAAAAAAAAAAACCTTTTTAAAAAAAAAAAAAAATTTTAAAAAAAATTAATTTTAAAATTAAAAAAAAAATTTAAAATTAAAAATTAAAAAAAGGGTTTTTTTAAAACTTTTTAAAAAAAATTTTTTTTTTAAAATTTTTTTTTTTTAAAAAATTTTTTAAAAAATTTTTTTTTAAAAAAAACAAAAAATTAAAAAAAAAAAAAAAAATTTTTTTTTTTTTTTTTTTTGGAAGAAAAAAAAAAAGGGGGTTTTTTTAAAAAAAAATTTTTTTTTAAAAAAAAAATTTTAAAATTAAAAATTCCAAATTTTTCCCTTTTTAAAAAAAATTTTTTTTTAAAAAAATTTAAAAAAATTTTTTTTTTTTTTTTGGGGTGTCCGGAAACAAAATCAGGAAACTTAAGGGGGTTTTTTTAAAAAAATTAAAAATTTTTAAAAAAGGCCCCCATTAAAAAAAAAAATTTTTTTTTTTTTTTTTTTTATTTTTTTTTTTAAAAGAAAAATTTTTTAAAAAAAAATTTTTTTTAAATTTAAAAAATTGGTTTTTTTTCCCCCTAAAGGGCACTTTACCTGGGTAAATTAAAATTACTATGTAAATGATTTCAAAAGATAAAAACTTTAAAGTTGATTTTCTGGCTGAAAGGTAAAATTTTGACATTAATCAGGGGAACATTTTTTTCAAGTTTATAATTACCCCCAACATGTTATACTTGTTTGAAAAAAATCTATTGAAATAGAAAAATTATGAAGGAAATTAATGTTATGTTTCAGGTAAAGGCCCCTAGGGAATAAAAAAACAATTTGTTCTTAGAATTGAAAAATCAACCAAACTTGTTTCTTATACCAAAATCAACTTAATTTGGTTAAAAATAAAATAAATATGCCCAAAAAAAAAAAAAAATAATATTTTACATCCCTGTATCTTGGTAATGGTGGGGATTTCAAAATTTTCTCACATAACTTACTAGCGTTTTTTTTTTTAATTAGAATCACTACCTTAAGTTTTCTGATGTTGTTTCCGGACACCCTGTATAATAATCCCCAAGTTCAAATAAAATATACAGGGTGATTCATGAGGAAATGTCAATACTTCAGGTACGTAGTCAGGATCCAAAAATAAACATAAAAGCTTATATAAATATGGGTCCGCAAGGCCTTGGTTTTCGAAATACAGGGTGTTAAAATTTTTATTTAATTTTTCTATTTTTTAAATAAAATCTATGATAATGTAAATATTGGAGTAAAAATTGGTATTCGGGGTTTTTTTGGTATGATGGATTCGAATCTAATCTTATTACGGCTCTAACTTGTAGGGGGAGCCACCTACACGTCTTTTACTATTTTGAACAATCACAACTTTTTGGTACGGCCCTGTATTACATTTTTAAGTAAATTTAATAATTGTTTTGTTATTTTTACCTCAAAAAGGTATACTTGTTAAAAGTTGATATGAGCAACCGTTTTCGAGATATTTGGATTTTAAAAAAATACGACGCATCTGATTTTATTATAGCAAAATTTAAAGAAAATAAATCAAAATGTATAATTAAAAAATATGTATTTGATTTTTAATAAAATTATTGTTCTTAAATTATGTTCGGCAAAACATAAGCTAGGTTTCATATTTTAAAAACTTCCACCATTAACTTCTAAGCACATGTTGCGGACCCATATTGGTATAGACTTTAATGTTTATTTTTGGACCCTACCTACGTACCTGAAGTATTGGCATTTCCTCATGAATCACCCTGTATATTCTTTATGTGTTAAAACAATTACTGAAAATCACTAAAATTACGCCGCTCTACACCTTAAATAGCAAATAACTTGCACCCATTCTGTACCCACATACTATTCACGAACAATGGTCGTTTAAACATCAATAAACAAGTAAGCTTAAATTATGCATTATAATTCAGCAGCATGCGAGATTTTAGGTTGTTTGAAAATACAGCAATAGAGAGTTTTAATTTAAACAGTAGCCTGTTCTATTCTATATTATTATTTCTTCAAAAACTGGGTTATTTTTTAAAAACAGAAGGCGAATTCTGCAACTGAGGTAAATTTATTTGGATAGATGTGTAGTTTCCATTTTTTATGGGTTTTTGATCATATTGTGTTATGTAATTAATGGTGACATATACATTTTTAGCTTATTGAAATTATAATAGGTTTTGACCTGAAAAGGTAATATTACCAATTTATAGTAAACAATAATAGTGTGTACTACATCCAGAATTTTCTGGTTTTCAAATTTTTGTTAATTGGTAAAAAAACTTCTTTGAGCATATACCTACTTAGAGGCACCCTGCCGCTCGCCCATGCGAAGAGCGTGCGTGAGAGAAAAAGCTCTATATTCAGTTCTATAAGTCTAATCCCTTTCTCTCTGGTTCCAAGTGCTGATTGGTCGTTGGGGTATATACGTATTTTCGCCGACCAATTAGCATGCGGAGCAAAAGAGAGATACTTATAGAGCTTTTTATGTCATGCACGCTGTTCGCACGGCGGAGAGGCAAAGCTGCCTCTAGTAGGTATAAATTCGAAGACAAACTTACTAGTAATAGATACTTTATTTGAATTTTACATTAAATACGCGTATTTGGTAACAGTGAATAAAGGTTGATGGAACAAGTAAGGCGCCAAATTCAATATAGAGAACCTGCGTGACTTTGCTGATTATTTACTAGTGCTTAATGTGGTAAAATTTAGCATTTAGTATGTGAGAGAAATTGAATTTTATACTGATCGCTATTATAGTAATAATAAATTAATTATTAAAATAAAAAATGTCAAACATTGTAATTATAAAGAGTGAATTTCAAAAAATAAATGTCCCGCATTTACGGGTTCCATCTGGGCTAAAGGAATGGTAAAAATAATATTATAATTAATATATATTGTGTACATAATGTATGGAACAAATTAATTATTTGCTTAAGCAATTTTTTTTAATGCGCATTTTTTGGCATAAAACATAAATATACAGGGTGACTCATGTAGTAGATATGACGTCATCGACGATTTTTTTAAATGGAGACACCAATATTTTATTGCATATTTATAATCTCCAAAAAGAGCTATTTTTAAAACATAAAACACTTATGGTTTTAGATGGCTGTTTCGTGGTTACAGGGTGGTAAAAATTATATACAAATTCATTATTTGGTAAAGCAGACAGATTTGACGGTATTCATATAAAGTTTTTTTTATAAAAAATAACTCTTTGCTGTGACTGGTTTTGTGTAATTTTCAATTAAACTACTGATTAAAAAGTAAGTGGGCAAACGACGTAATTCTAAAAGTGACCATATTTGAGTTAATTTTTTACCAGGAAAAGTAACATAAGCCAAAAAAAAAATAAAAAGTTGTTTTTTCTAAACTTAAAATCAAATAATGAAAAAAATATTATTATCATTCCTTATTTGGTGTAAAAAATATTTTTTTTATTGGTACACTATTTTGCTTAATTAAAGTACGCCTGAGCGTGTTTAAATCCGACTTTTAAACACGCGCGTGTTTTAAAGGTTACCATGGTATCAATCAAAAACACGAGAA
Organism: Listronotus oregonensis; assembly: GCA_019359885.1. Classification (NCBI taxonomy): domain Eukaryota; kingdom Metazoa; phylum Arthropoda; class Insecta; order Coleoptera; family Curculionidae; genus Listronotus; species Listronotus oregonensis. The sequence continues at coordinate 8,098 of JAHBCN010013070.1, forward strand.
ATGTGAAGTCTAAGATGACATTGGCAACCTTCAACCTCGATTTTTGGCACAAGTCACGCATTTTAAAGAAAAAAAAATCTATATCTGACATGAGTACTTTATAACGTCAAATAAAATGTAACTAATTTAAGAAATATTACCAATAAAAAAATAGCGTAAAGTATTCGTGGATAACTGGTCTTTAACACTTGCTCTATTTCGAAAATTCCTACTACGCCGTCGTGCTCAAAAAATCGCGCTTGTTTTAAAGACCTTAATATCCACTTATACTTTAATATACTATGTAAATATTTAATAACTGCAAATGTCATGTTTTGGTTGTACAGGGTTATTCATTTTAAAGTAAACAGGGCTTTATTTTTGACCTTCCCTGTACTTTTTTAAAAAACGAATATAGCCATTTCGTGTATTTTTTCCGTAGAATTCAATAATCTAATCAGAAAAACATTTGAAACAAAAACGTATTTTTTAAATGAAATACCCCGTATATTTTTATATCAATAGATAGAGATTTTCACGAGGAATTTGTGAAATAATATTCGGAGCCTTTCTAAGCTCGCCGATATTATTTGAGGTTCTTGGTTAAGACGATTAATTTTATTTACAATTTTTTCTCTCATTTCTTCCGTGTTTGTGTTCCCATTTTGGTAAACGACAATCTTCAAGTGACCCCATAGAAAAGTGTCCAAAATTGTAATATCTGGATTATTAGGTGGCCATCTAATAGTGCCATAACGTCCAATCCATTGATTGTATCGGCGATTGAGATACTGAACAACTTGACGAACAGCATGGGGCGGCGCTTCGTCTTGTTGCCAAATTATCTTGCGATACGTTTCGAGTGACAATTCTTCTAAAATGTCCTCAATATCGATTTCAAGAAAATTGAGATATCTTTCTCCAGTTAAGGATCCCTCATAGAGTATTGGCCCGACAATTCTATTGTTAAGCACACCACACCAGACATGAAGAGAAAACCTCCCTTGGTATTTAATCTCATGAAATTTCCTGGGATTTTTTCTTGCCCAACTATGCGTATTGCGTCGGTTAAACATTCCCGATGTAGTGAACGTAGCTTCATCCGTCCAAAGAATCGTTTGAAACAGGGTTATCTTGTTCATGGATTAAAATTTGGGAAACAAATTGAAAGCGAGGTTTCTTTTGTTCACGTGTTAAATGCTGCACTGGAAGAACGTGATTTGGAAGATACTTAAAATATTTCAGTGTTCTTTGAACCGTCGCATAGGTTACTCTTCTTGCAGGGCCATACCTCAAGTCTCTAACTGCGTGAGTAACTGACTTCATGGGATACAAAGTAAAATAATTTCGAATAGCTCGATCTCGGTTTCTTTTTTTTATTGTAGTCCTTTTTCTAATATGTAACGATTTTGTTTCTTCGAATAAGACCTTCAGTTTTAAAATCGTTTTTACTGATATAATTTGGCGGAAATTTGCAACATATCTTCGTTGTGTTTCCCTGGCGTTTTCTCCACATTTATAATAGAGAGTTATAATTTAAAGCCGTTCTTCTGATGAAAACCTCATTATAAAACTATTTCAAAAAGTAATAAACGTATTTTTAAAATTATTGACTTTGACAAATAAGCACCTGTGGCCTGTGGGAGCCAGGTTTTTAGGTGAAACTATCCTTATAGTATCATGTTTTTAGACAATTGCAGCAGAACCGCAGGAAATAAACCCAGCAACCCCTATATCACCGAATTCCTCGTGAAAATCTCTATTTATTGATATAAAAATATACGGGGTATTCCATTTAAAAAAGTACGTCACTAGTGCTGTAACTCTTTTGTTTTTGTTTTAAATGTTTTAGTGATTAGATTATTGAAGTCTACGAAAAAAATACACGAAAAGGCTATATTCGTTTTTTAAAAGAGTACAGAGAAGTTCAAAAATAAAGCCCTGTTTATTTACAATGAATAACCCTGTACACATTTTAGATAAAATATATCTTTTTTAATTAAACATAATATAGATGTATTAATTTAATAACTATTTTTAAAAGAATATGTAATAATTGTCTTAAAAATATCTCAGTATCAGCTAGAACAATTCTAATCTGATTATTTTCGAATAAAAAAAACACCTAGTAAATGACCATAGTTACTGACTTTTTAAACCAATAAAATTCATTTTTCGTTGTTTTAACTATGGTTACTGACTTTTTGCACCAATGCAATACATTTTTTGCTAAGGTGTTTTTCTCAATCGAAAATAATATAATTATAGTATACATGGATACAAATTAATATAACCTCTGTTCGTTATTCAGTTATTTTACACTATTTTACGCTTTTTGCTCACACCTAGTCCGAAATTACATCTTTGATAACAGCGCTTTTCTTACAAAAAAAGTGTAAAATACTGTACAGGGTGCCAGGATTTCGTTGTAACTGCAGAGTACCTTATTACCTAGTACCTTATTGTTTATAATAAACTTTATATTGCTTTTTAGTTGTAAAAGACCCACCCTACTCGGTGCGGACTTCCGGATATGCGGGTTTCAATCTACCTATTCACGTCTACCTGAAAAACAATCAGGAACCCAAGAAGATTCAGTTTAATTATGATCTACAGCTGCAACCTAGCGGCCCCCCAATACATAAAGTTCAGAAGGAAAAGTATACTTTTCATTCAGTTAGTGAAGATTTTAGAAACAAGCTACTAAAGGGTGGTGCAGTGGTAAGTAATCTTGATTAGGATACTTTTGTTATATAGAAATTAAACTAGATAGGTATCTTGATGAACCCTCCTGGGCTGGGTTCTTATAGGCTTTTTCATTAGCAACACTTACGGAATATCCGATCCCATCCGGACTGGTTACTGGGGTGAATAAGGGTTCTTTATTCGTATTTGTAGTTCTTTCGGTTTGCTTAATTAAAGGTGTCTGATAATCCGATTATGCAGCCTGTATCATAACCTTATTCCCTAGTTTAGTTAATATTTGCTTTTGTTTTGTTTTTAACTCAATCGAATAAGCTTTTTTCATTAATACATACAGACCAGTCAAAGGAGAACTTGGTGTAATTTTGTATTTTAGTATTTTATTAGGCCGAGATTTTTGGATAGGAACTTGGCCTTTATTTAACATGTGTTTAAGTGTTTTTGGTATAAACTTTTCTCTTTTTTCTCAGTTCAGTGAATGAGGGGTCTATCTCTGGACAAAATTTGTACAAAGAATACACTTGTTTCCACACGATTGCTATCAGGATTGCCAGGAATAACATCAGATTACACTCAAAATGCATCTAATTATACCTGCCTAAGATTACAGTGGATTGCCAAAGATTATACTGGATTATCGAAGATTACACCAGATTATACTTTATTGCTAAATATTACACCAGATTACCTGGGGACACTGAAACATGGATATCTAAAACTATTTTGTTACTATAAAAATACCTTCCCTTTAGCGAGAGGAGTAACTAAATTACCTATATACAGAACAGTTCTGGTATAACTCCTTATTTTTGATCCCCCCTACACCCCCTGTACACTGTTAATTTAATTTAATTTTCTTATATTTACTACAGGGTTTGTTTAGTTCCTGGCAATGGGGAACTGGCCCTAGCGCAGAAGACAAATTTGGATACTCTATTTGGTCTCTATCCTTTTTTGGAATTCCTTCTCTTTTAGTGATGTAAAAGTAGCAATCACTTACATGGACAGTAGGTTCTCTCCACACCATAGGAACAACAAACGGCATAGAATTTTTCTTGCAATACATCCACTGCACTAAATTTACGTGACAACTCACACAACCAACATGATGAGCCCAACTTTTATCTTGATCCCCAATTTGGCACTTAAAATATAAAAATAGGAATTTTTGACTACCTCAGATATGGATCTATCTTGGGACTTTATAATAAATCGTCCACATATATAACAAAACTTATCGGCTGGATTTTTGCAACATAGAAGACTCGAACTTGACTGTACTGTAAACGAGACAGAAACCAACTAAACTGCAGAAAACAATAACTCTTAAAGGTTCGTACAATACTGTGAAAACATCCCCTCTGCGGTCTTGTTGTACTTTCCGGTCCTAAGGCAGGTAAAAATGATTTCAAAGATCGCATTATATAAAAGAGAAGCAGGTACTTAAAAATTGGACGTGCTAGGCCATTTCTGGGAAAAACGTTTTAATAACTTCCTAAATGAAACGCAACATAAGCATTCTCATCGATGTTACAAAAATTATGTCGCCTTGTGTAATCCATCACTTTTACTCCCGGTTGCTAATAAAACATTAACTATCCCATTCTGCTTTATTAGATTTTTATATTAGGATATACTTTTTTGTTTGTATATAATTTTTAAGTAATCATAATGGCTGAAAAAAATATAAATTCTACCACAACTTGTTTGATCACGGGGGAGTTAATCTTTTTGGATCGGTTGCATCTTTTAATCTTAAAGCAACATAATTGTTATGTTCTCTTTACTGAAATAGTAGCGAGTATAGGAATTTCCGTCTTTTTTTCTTACACTACCCATACACCTACTCTAGGTAGGTAGGTAGGTAGGTTTAAAGTGAGTGGACTTTTTACGCCCTCCACTGCGACCGCTCGGTCTATTGTGGCTCACACCTTTATATATTTCTCCTAATAGGATTGGACTTCTTATGAATCCGATACCAGATTGGGAGAGAGTTCTTACATCTCCTCTTAAGCCGGAGTCTCATGCGTCCGATTTCCGACGATCCGATGTACGATTTTTTTTTTAATTTTGTGTCGGAAACTTGCATGTCTCATTGATCCGAATTTCGGATCCGAAGTCGTCAAAAGAAAAAAAAGAAGAGCATTTTGAAGGTCAACCTGTAAAACTGCAACGAAAAGAAGAGAAAATAATAACCTATAAACTTTTTTAATTTTGGGATTTGCGATTATTGTTAAAAGAATAGATATCTTTGTTAATTCTTGGTGGAACTATAAAATTATTTAATGGAAGAAGCGGAACTGGTTGTTGAGTATGAGGTAAATTTAAGTTAAGGTCAAAAGTTTTAATATTAAATTAAATTAATGTGAATTTTTAAAATACCTAGAATGTCTTTGTTTACAGGAGGACGAGAACAATATAGAAAATCCTGTATCAGTGGAAGAACTCCTTATAAGCTGTGTAATGGCAAGACCGCCACTATGGGACTCCAGGTTACCCCTTAAAGAAAGATCAAAAACCATTAGGGATTCTCTATGGTTAGAGATTTATCAAGAATTTGGAGAGAATCCTGATTTTTCAGTAGAGTTTTTAACCAAAAAATGGAGGAACCTCCGGGATACTTTTGTTAGAATTAAAGGTGACTATACTCCGTCTGGATCAGGTGCAAAAAAGAAAAAAAAATGGGAATATTATGACTCATTACAATTTCTAAATGATACTATAAGTTACAAGGCTACAGTTAGCAATATAGTATTTCCAACCCCCGGTCCAAGTAGTGCCAGCACATGTACCACTCCAAGTCCCATGCTTTCCCCTACGGCTGTGTCAGAGACTGATTTAGACGAAAAAATGAAAGTGTCAACACAGCAAAAATTAGAAGGTGCCATATTAGATGCTCTTAATAGAGTTAATCAACCAATAGAGGTACAACAAATGCCAATCAATCCAATATGTGCCCGTATATCGGAGTTACTGGAAAAAATGCCACAACAGCCAAAAACTTTATTGGAAATAAAACTTTTACAAGTGGCTTATGATGGTGCAAAAGATTATTTATAGGATTTTTTTATTGTTTGTTATTGCCTATTAATAAAAATTGTTTTGGTTAGTTAGTTAGGTTTATGATAGGATTTTTTTGTTGTTTTTTATTGCTATTAATAAAAAATATGTTCCAATAATCTTTTTTTATACTCATAAGTTCCTTTTGCAATAACACTGACTTTTTTACTGTCATCTTATTTATTTGTTAATAAATTCTTTAAGTTATCACTTGACAATGTTTGGTGGCATGTACTAGTAAAAATATTGTAAAATTATTTACAAAAACAATGGATATCCAAGGAGTTAATAAAACAAATTTTTGGATTAAGAACTGAAATAAGTTATTTTATTAAAATTAATTTCCAATCTAATTTATTTATTCCACTGAAATGGAACTGCTCCCTCATTTATAAAATATGTTGCTAGGTTTTCTCTCATTTGTTCTGCCTGGCGTCCATACATATTAGTACTAGTCCTTTTATGTGACTTAAGTTGTTAATTTCTTCATTTCTCCAATCACCTGGAATGATTACACCCTCCGAAGTTTCCCTGTCAGCAGTAGTAGCTGTGAAATAATTTGCTTCTCTCAAATTCATAAGAAAATTATGTAAACAAACTGTAGCTTTAACAATAGCAGTAACAGTTGGATCACTAGCTAAAATTGGGCGCCTAAAAATGCGCCATCTGGCTGCTAGGATAATATATAATTTAATAGAAGGGTTGGAACTTTTTCCAACTGAATGATCATATCAGCCTAGTAATTTTTAAATTATAGCATACACAGGTGAAACCTGACCCCTAAAGTATTGTATGTGAACAATATGCAGAACATGCAGTAATAAAACAAGGCAATTGATTATGTTGTTTGGCAATAGCTAAATGTATAAGCATTAACATTATAACTTAAAAAAGTATTTTTTTAATTTTTCACATAATTAAACAATATACCTAAAAATGTGGAAATCTCATAATTACTAAACATTGGTATGCTCAAAGTTGCTGTTGTTTTTATAAAAATACACTAACTACATTTTCTACTTAGTATTTAGTACAATATTTACCTATAATTAAATATCCTCTTGACTTGGGGCAATAAGCGGCCAGCATATGGTCTCATTATACAAGTTGATAATGGAAAAGCTTCATCGGCAACAATATAATAATTAAATTGTTCTTCTTGTTCTGAGAGGGTGCAGGAAATTTCATACTATTTGATGCAATTAGCTTTCCAATATTACTATTCTTTAATATTCCTCCATCACTATGGCGACCTTCCGAACCTATATCCACTATAGTAAATTTGTAATTTGCATCACACATTGCTAACAGAACAATACTGTGGTGCTAAAATTTTTTTGAAAATTCAACTTTTTAAATATTCCTTATGCCTCAGTTTGAGTAAACATTTGATCACTACTTAATATGAGCTTTCTCTGATAAAATTCATGTATTATTGCACCCACCTAAAAATAACCAGTGTAAAGCCAGTAAGCCAGAGATGTATTTTGAAGAATGTCGAATAAAAAATTTTAATTTACAATACCTGTATTAGATAAATTTTTTTAATAAATTTTAATATACTTATATCCTGGCAAAAAGCCCAATATTGCTTATGGATTTTCATATAATACATTTGATTTTTTGTCAAGGATAATTTGACTTAACAACTTCACACTGATTGACAGCTGCATCATACTTAAAAATATATTTGTTTAAATGGCACTTTTCTAGGTGATAAGGTTTGCATACCTATTTGCTTAATAAAAATTACCACTACATTATTAGGTACTTCATATACTTACTTGAATTACCACATGTTTGCCATCAATGGCACCTACACAATTAGGCAGTTGCCATTTTTGTTCAAACCCTTCAGCAATTTTTAGCCAAGTCTCTTCAGCTGGTTGCAGCAGTATATTTGGACTCAAACACTCCCATATAGCATCACAAGTCTCCCGTATAATGCTTGAAACTGTATTAGGAGCAATTCGGAAGGCATATGAGATAGATATCATACTGTCCCCACTAGCAAGATATCTATAACAGTGAAAATAATTTTAATAAGCATTAAAAAGATACTGATTTAGGTTTACCCTTCATATTTTTTTGTAAATGCTTACTGATGTCTTAAGATACACTTATTATTTATTTTTTATTTCTTTCATGCCTACCTTAATGTAAGAGCGAGTCGCTCACCAGCAGATATTGGTTCACGTACAGCATACAGTTTTGTTATTTTTGGTGCCACAATTTTTAATAAGTCCTGAAAGGTTTCACTCGACATTCGAAGATAATTAAAATATTTGTCTGGATCATTTAGTCGCATTTCTTGCAATAAATTGTGATAAACTCCTTGGCTTTTCCGATTTTTAAAAATATCTCGAACCCAAAACTTTTTTTTTCTTTTTTGCTTGACTTGCTTTTTTCTCGAAAACACTGATGAAACTCGCAGCGATAATAATGATAAAAGAAGAACATTTGTTTGAAAACAGTAATTTCTTTGGTGTTGAACCGATCTTAAATTATAATTATTCATTTTTAAGTACAAACTGAATTACCCAACAAATTAAATAAAGTAAGGTTAGAAAATCAACAAGAAACGTCCGACATCGTACAAAAGTAAAATTAATTTAACTTTATCCGACGCAAGTGTTGCCGAACGTTACAAAAGTGTAAGAATTAATTATGAATTTAGTGGCCGCAACGCACGGTTTTAAGGACAATTAAAATGGTATAGAGCGGCCCAACGGGTTTTGAAATTTGTGGGTTTGCATTGATCACGAATCTAAAACCCTTTTGGCGGAAACGTTTCGTTTTTAAGATATTCATCATCAAACTTGAAAATCAAACTGACCTCATTTGCACTATTCCTTCTTCTTTTTGTACAGAATTCTTGATTGTTACACTAAATTGGAACACAATAGTTTATAAACACCTTTTGATACTTGTTTTTATATTTATTTTATACTTATTTTTCATTTAATTGTAAACATTCACTTTCGAATGCCGCAACCATGTATACTGAAGGGAATTTTTAAGCAAACATGGCCGCACTGTTTGAAAGTCATACTTTGCAATTTAATGGAAAAAAGGTGTAAAATATACACAAAAAAACAGTTTTAAAAGGTGTTTATAAAATATCGTGTGCCACTTTAGTGTAAAAATCAAGAATTGTGTACAAAAAGAAGGTAGAATATAGTATAAATGAGAGCCACAATAGACCGATCGGTCGCGGTGGAAGGGTGTTATACCCACTCACTTTAAACCTACCTACTTACCTTGTGTAAATAAGGTTAGTTTGATTTTCAAGTTTTATGATGAATATCTCAAAAACGAAACGTTTCTGCCAAAAAAGGTTTTTAGATTCGTGATCAGCGCCCCAAAAAAACCCTGTATACCAAATTTCGTTAAAATCGGCGTTGCGGCCACTTTCTGCATAATTACCAAATTTTATTGTTTATAAAATATATAATTAAATATTTTTACATACATAATAAATTAAAAATAATTAATAAATAATAAAATATCATAAAACAAATAATAAATCCAAAACAATCATCAGTCGTCAGTGAACCACCGCTCACTTCGAGTACGACAGCCGCACCACTGAAGATGGCCACCGCAGATGTGGCCGAAAGCTTTGGAATGAAAATTCCCAGACCACGGCCCACAAGCCCGGAAGATACCTCTAATAGAATCAATAGATAATTTCATTCAGTAACATTTTTTTATATTTTTTATTCATAAATTATCTAAAGCTACAAGTAACAAATCTCTTACTGACTAGATGTCGCTAAGGCGGTATGTACAAAAATAAATATAATTGGCTAGATTGGATTATCCCAGGGCCCATACTATTACACCTTTATTTTGCTCAATTTAACATTTGAAAAAAATAAATATTTGAAGTTATAAAAATCCCTAAAAATATAGCCCCCTTAAAAAGTCCCATCTCACTTTTTTTCCCCTCAAATTTAGGGGGAAAACCCCTAAGTTGGCAACCTTGATCCGACGTCGGATGAAATGTTAAAATATTCGGATGAAAATTGGCGCCAAAATGCTCTGACCAATGAAAATACTTTCGGATGATCGGATCGTCGCTACCGGACACGAGCACAATGTGTTCTGATGTGTTCTGGTGTCCCTGTCTCCTGGAGAGTATCGGCCGAGTGATGATCGCGTTGTTAAATTTAGCAGTGGACTTAGCAATTGTTAAAAATTAACAGCGGTTTAGAAAGTTTAACAAAATGTCAGATTTTGACAGGTTGCCTACTAAAATCATTGAATAAAACTGACAATGACGTTTTGTTAAACATTCTAAACTGCTAAGTCCATTGCTAAATTTAACAACGCGATCATCACTCGTCCGATAATCTGACAAATTAGAAGTATACTACCGGGATTTTTTTTATTTCACGGATCACATTCTAAGCCGTTGTTAATTTTTAACAATTGCTAAGTCCATTGCTAAATTTAACAACGCGATCATCACTCGGCCGTATGACGAGCAGACGATTAGATCCGTCATGCCCTCCTCTCCCGGTCTAGTGTCGTGGGTAGCTACCAGGTCCTTGTTACAGGAACCAGATGTTCTTTCTGAAGCCGCATCTCTGACCTTACCCTATGAAAACGGTCCTATCCGCTTTCTGTTTAAAGCCAGGGAACCCTTTTTCCTATAAAGGCGGTTCTGTCCGGCTTCTGTTTGGATTCAGGGAACCCTTCCTAAGCACCTGTTTGTTCGGGATGGATTAGCCCTTCCCCGTGAAACAGGCGACTTCAGAGGCACCTTTCGAAACGGATTCACCCGTTTCGGTCGGCGCACCTTTGTCTGCTTGTGACCTTGAGTGGCACCTCTCGAAACGGATCTATCCGTTTCGGTCAGCGCACCTTTGTCACTTTTTTCCTATAAAAGCGGTTCTGTCCGCTTTCTGTTTGTAGCTAGGGAAGTAATAGTCCAACACGGCAGAGCCCCACATTACCGCAGTAAGGCTAGATACTCTGAGAGGTCGCCCTGTATCTCAGAGGCACTGTTGGAGTCACCTGTTTAAGGCACAGGATGTCATACACTCATCAGCACTGTATGCTAACACCTTGAGTTAAGCCTGGTGTTCATCTTAGCTTCGGATCCCGTTTCACACGCGCCAAAAGAGTTGCCGATAACCAGCAACTCTAGCGCATGTTCCAAAAGATCCTACTGGGCCCAACCACGACCACGACGTGTGAACACAGAGTTGGGATACACCTACTCTAAAACATAAATTGTTTTTATTGATTAATTTGGTAATATAATCTTTCATGTGGTTTAATTTATAACTTTGTTTTAGGTCGGCTCAAATAGTAGCTCTGAAAACTCCACTAATTATTCTTCCAAGTCAGAAGATAGACCTCAAATGACCAGTAAACCTAAATTGACGGGTTCCGACCAACCCAAAAAGTACAAACTTAAACCTGAGGAATCCAGAGGCGACCAGTTTACCGATTTATTTGGTATGTAAAAATAAGAAAATAGTTTTTTTTTCTTGTCTAGAATTTCGGGCATTTTTTGACGGTCGATAAAAAAACCAATAATATTTTGGCTATCAATTTTTTTATCATTTATTTATTTATATTTTAAGAATTCACAAAAAAAAAAATTTTAAAAATATATATATATATATATATATTTAAAATATATATATATATATATATTATATATATATATATATATATATATATATATATATATATATATATATATATATATATATATATATATATATATATTTCACAAAGTTACAGTTGAGGGAATCTTGTCACGATTCCCTCTCTTCTGGTCTTTTGAAAAATAACAAAATGGTAAATTCTTTAACAGTACAAATGTCATTGTAGTCCAGTAACTGAAGACCTGAAAGTACCCAAAGCTGTAAATAAATCTGTAGTTTTCATTTGTGGCGCAATTCTTAGGTCTTCGGGGATGCTTTCGAGCGAGAAAAAGTTTATCACGATTCCGACGTGGGAACCCGCTGAAAATGGCCCCCCAAAGACCCAAAAATGAGTTTCCCGCGAATATCTGCCAAAATATGCGAATTAGAGAATTTTTGTTTAGACAAAAAATAAAGATCACCTCGAAATCTACAAAAATGATCCTTAAGGTAAGTACAAACCAATCAACAAAATGTTGGCAACACGTTGACGGCTGTGGCCAACATATTTATTGTATACATCTACTTGTATCTGGAGATATGTGTTGCGCGTCCAAACCAAACTCAGTGTTGAATTTAAAATGGAAGAGACTGTTGCTGCTGGTGTTAGTGCTGCTTTTATCACAATAGCTGACCATGACAAAAGCGAAAAAGAAGGTGGTGGCAGAGAGAATTTTTAAGAACTGGGACAAGTCATGGAGACATTTTATTGTCTGAATAACTTTTGAATGATGGCCACTCGTTCCGCAATTTTGTGAAATTAACAAAATCCGATTTCGAAGAACTTCTTTGTTTGGTAGCCCTCAAGATCTCAAAAAAGAATACAAACTATCGTGCTGCTATTCCACCAACAATAATATTGGCGGATACACTGCGACATTTAGCGACGGGCGATTCGTTTACTAGTTTAATGTATTTGTTTAAAATATCAAAGCAATCAATAAAAAGTGTATCCAAACCATATATTGTCTTCCGAAATTGTACCAGCTCCACTTTTACTTTCATCCTCCAATTTCTTTCATTCTCGGTTAAATTGAGTTTTTAGGGACTTAATTTTTCTGGATATTTCATCTACATTCGTTTTAAAATGCGAAACCATGTTCGACATATCATCGTATTTTTTATTTCTGTCACGGTATTCCTTCGACTTAATGTCCCACAATGCAGGAGCATTTCAATTAGCTCCACCACTAGCTTTTTTGTCCATATCATGTTTACTATAAAAGATCGACTCCAAATTACTATAATACTAAGAAAATATGCGTAAATAAACAACGTACCTACTTACCTATAGAGTTTCACCACTGTTTCTACGCTACTTGTTGACAAGTTGAAGTTGACAACACCGTACACACTGAGCGATGTTTTCCATTTGAGATGGAAAACACGGATACAAGCATCAGTCAACAAATTTGTTTGATATCTTGCCGCACGATGTTGCCGAGAATCCATCAACTTGTGGCTAGTTGACGGGATACATGTTGACAACAATAATATCAACAGGTTGCCAACATTTTGTTGGCCGGTTTGTACTTACCTTTACCGTCTTTTTTGCAACACCAATATTTTTCGCAAAAACGGCCGTCGAAAGATCCATAACATTCCACACTGGTTTGGTAGTTTCTTACCGAATTTCTGGTCCACGGGTTTGGACATGCATTGTTGTCCGTCTGTTGGACTTTAGAGACCAATTGTAGATGGCGCCATCCCGTTTGCTGTACTTGCTAAATTACGAGGGCTATAAATGAAAATCAGGGCACCAATTGATTTTTCGGGAATTCTTTGCACATTGCATGTGATTTTCTGCTCTGGAAGGATCGTCGAGGCGTGCTTCTTGTATTTGCCTATGTTGCCTATAATTCTAACAAGCATTTAATGACCAAAATCGAATATGGGGATTCACTTATATCAATAAAAAGGTCATAATATTAGCTTTAATTTGGTCCAGGTACCTATTCCTAAAAAATGAACAGCGAGGAACAAGGTGTGTTTAAAAAAAAAGGCCGTCACTGGGGTGATGAATTTCCCTGATTTTTGAAAAATAATTGGACTTTATTAAAAAGAAAAAAGTACATTTAGAAACTAGACACTCTAAGCTTTCAAATGATGTGCATTGAAAAGCATTTTAATAGATGATGAGTTTTTGATTCGCGTTTATTCTACAGATTTTCTAGAACTCCGGAAACGGCTAAAAATGCAGATTGGCAAAACAATTTTATCAAAACGCAAGAAAGATGGTGAAGGAAAATTTCTGGGATCATTTAACACTTGCTAAGGTCTCATTATAAAAAAGAAATGTTAATAACAACCCATTTTTTCAAAAAATATCAATAAATTAATGAGATAATCTCAAAATATTGAGAAAAAAACTTTGACCGCTTTTTTAAATATTCTAGAAAAATCAGAATGGACCCAAACTCATATGCAATAATAGGTACGGGTTTTCCCATTCCGATAAACTTTGAATGATTAAAAAATGTACATTATTGGCCGAGTAATGGAACAATTCGTCCCCCCGCTTATATAAGTGAATCCATGAAGATCGCGGCGTTCTAGCGGTAGAGCGGCAGCTGAAATGAGGGGACTTTTGGGTCCCGTTATCTCGAAAACTATCGATTTTTCGAAAAAAAGTATAGGGACCATTTTTGTAGATTACAAGGCGATCTTCATTTTTAGTCTTAACAAAAATTCTCCAATTCGCATATTTTGGCAGATATTAGCGGGCAACCCATTTTTCAGGCCTTGAGGGGTCATTTTCAGCCCTTTCCCACCTGTTAATATTGATAAACTTTTTTTCGCTCGTAAGCATCTCCGAAGTCCTAAGAATTGCGACACAAGGAAAAACTGTACAGATTTATTTACAGCTTTGTCCCGTCATTTTCTGGACTATTATGACAGAATAACTTAAAAAAAACATTTTTCCGCTTGTCAAAAAATAAAGTTAGGAGTTAAAATCTGAAAAAAGTTATTAGACAAAACTGTTTTAAATTTGGTTTTAAGCTTATTTACTAAATTTTAAATAAAAATATGAACATTTCCGAAACTGTTATTTTTGCGACATACCGTTTTTATGATTTATAATTTTTGTTTTCTATTACTAGTAATCATTTCATTAGCATCTATTATGGAATGTATCGTTTGTATGTTTAATTCTAAAATTCAGTCAATATAAATATAAATACCTTAAAGTATGAGATCTACTATATTATTAAACTGCAATCCGATTACAAACCGGCCTGTGCTTCAACATATTAGCGCCGATCGATCAATGAGATACCTGTGATTGGACCACTTCAGTCTAGGTCCCAGGGTATTGACCAATGCATGAAGTAAGTAAACAGACGCCCCTACTTACTTGCAAATTACTTAAGAAAGAAACTCAAAAAACCCTTAAAAATAAAAAAAGACAACGTTTGGGTAATCATTTTCAAGGTTTAAAATAAACTTAAAAATGCAAATAAAACAGTAATTAAATTTAAACTTTATTTTTAAAAATTTTGGAAAATTTTAAGACTTTTTTAAAAGGACCCTGCATTTTTCTTTGTGTGTTAATATAGGCAACATCGATTTAAATATAAACATTTATTGATATCACAGTTCCAAAATCCGATTGCACCGGTAACAAGGTTGATTTGGACAGCTGCTGTATTCGTTTGATAAAAAATTATATTAAATCAGGTATTGTACAGCACTTTAAAGTATGTCATTTTATCTTTTTCTATCACATTTTGTAAACTGACTCGATCAACAGCAATCAAATTGAGCATCTAAAGTGAATGACATCTGTGTCTGTCACTTCAGATAATAAACAAAAATAGTTTTCTGGCTTTAAAAATAATTTTTAACAATAAAGAATCATCAATTTATAAAAATGTTACTTATAGTGCAATGCCATAAACATTGAAAAAGGTAATATTTCCGGAGTGATGTTATTCAGTGTGTTTAATCCACGTTGCCGGTGCAGTGTGTTTACAAGAAATCTCGCGCCTTGCCCCTTTGATCATATTAATGCCAAACAAGGTTTGTTTACTTTACTTCTATCCCAGAATTCGTTGGACCAGCTTATCAGTCAAAATCGTCCTCAGTGACCTTTGAGGGTGATTTTGGGGGGGTTGGGGGATCTTTGGGTTTTGTGCCCGTGGAGACTTTTGATCAGCGTGTTGAGAACTATCACTATGCAAAGTTTAAACACAGTTGATCGAAACCCATTTTCCATAAGAAAATCCCAGTGATCTTTGAGAAGGATTTTGGGGGAGTTGGGGATTTTTCGGGTTTCGTGCCCGTGGAGACTTTTGATCAGCTTGTTGAGAACTATCAGTATGCAAATTTTTAAAAAAATTGACCGAAACTCATTTTCCATAAGAAAATTGCGGGGTCCTTTAAGATTATACCTAATAAATTTTATTTAAATTTACTTCCTGTACTTGCTAATGTTTTGCTAATTTTACACACTTTTTTTTATTTAGTATATTTCAACATTTTTGATTTCTCCGAAGTATTTCTTAATCTTAAAACTAATTTAAATAGTTTTTGTTGAGAATTAAACATTAGTGGATTTCTTTTTCGGTACATATTAAATTATAATTTTTATTTTTATAGGTACTCCAATAACCAAGACAAGTAGGGTTCCAGAGGTTCCTAAAAATAAAGAGCCCTTAAAGCCCGTTGTCAAATCCAGCGATAGAGATAAAGCAGATAAAATCTCAGGTAATGGTTATTTAAGATAGAACATCCTAATATAAACTGATGTCTGCTTTCTCTTTAGAAAAATATGATAAAAAGTGTTTTAGTAGATTTGATACCTTTTAAAAACATTCATAATGGTTAATTGGGTCCTAAAAAATGTGTTACTTTATGCTAATTTATTTTGTTTGCCATAGATAAAGACAAAAATAAAACAAAAAGTCCCCATAAGGATAAAGACAGGGACAGGGACAAGGATAAAGAGAAATCTAAAGATAGGGACAAACAGACTGAAAATAGTGGTAGTAATGATAAGAAGCTTAAAGATGAAAAAAAAGATAAAAAGGATAAAAAGGACAGAGATAGCAACAAAAAGGACAAGAAGGATAGAAAAGAGAGAGATAAAGAAAAAGAAAGGGAGAAAGAAAAGGAAAGGGACAAAAGCCCGCCTCCTAGACCAAAAAGTCCCAGCCCAAAAAGGTTAGTTATTTAATACTTTTCAGAGCCATATTTTTGCGATTTTTCTGTAACTTCAACTTTATGTTACAAATAGTTTTTTATGTGCTATCTAAAGAATTTTTTTGTAAAATCAATAATTTTAGAAATTAGAAAGTTTAGGAATATTTCTTTCTGCATGATGGATTAGATGTGTTTATTTTCCTTGTCAGTTAGGAGACGTTTTCTTCATTTGTATTACTTAGGTCATTTTCAAATGAAAATAAACAGATTTTAGTTTAATACATTAAAAAAATAGGTTTAGAAATGCCAAAATCCACCATTTTGAATCTCCCATTTTAAATTTCCAAATTTTTACCTAAGAATCTTAATCAGCATTACATTGATTTTCGGAAATAAATATGAATAATTTTAAAACATCTGCCTATTAACATCTTTAAATAAGGAAACACACCTAACATGTGATTTTTATCCAAAATATGTTGTTTTACAGGTCCAGAGAAACAACATTTAAATGAAACATTTTTTTTCATAACCATAGAGTGTGGCATCCAAAATCGGACATAAATTTTACTTGCATTTAATCTTAAGAGTTTTGATTGCTCAATCTTAATAATTTTTTTAATATGTTATCCTTTAGATA
>JAHBCN010013070.1:25294-37369 GCA_019359885.1 Listronotus oregonensis
AAATATGATAAAAAGTGTTTTAGTAGATTTGATCCCTTTTTTAAAAACATTTAATGGTTAATTGGGCCCTAAAAAATTTTTCTTTATGCTAATTTATTTTTTTTTAATAGATAAAAAACAAAAATAAAAAAAAAAGTCCCCAAAAAGGATAAAAAAGGGACGGGGAAAAAGGATAAAGAAAATCTAAAGATAGGGACAAACAGACTGAAAATGGTGGTAGTAATGATAAAAGCTTAAAAAATAAAAAAAAAAGATAAAAAGGATAAAAAGGACGGGGGGCCCAAAAAAAAGGACAAGAAGGTTGAAAAAAAAATAAAAAAAAAAAGGGAAAAGAAAAGGAAAGGGAAAAAAGCCCGCCTCCTCCCCCAAAAAAATTAACCCCAAAAAGGTTAGTTATTTAATATTTTTTTCAGAGCCATTTTTTTGCGATTTTCTGTAACTTCAACTTTATGTTACAAATAGTTTTTTATGTTTTATCTAAAAATTTTTTAAAAAAATCAATAATTTTAAAAATTAAAAAATTTGGGAATATTTCTTTCTGCATGATGGATTAGATTGTTTTTTTTCCCTTTTGTCAGTTGGGGGGCTTTTTTTCTTCTTTTGTATTACTTAGGTCATTTTCAAATGAAAATAAACAGTTTTTTAGTTTAATACATTAAAAAAATAGGTTTAAAATCCCAAAATCCCCCTTTTAAAATCTCCCTTTTTTAATTTTTCCAAATTTTTACCTAAGAATCTTAATCAGCATTACATTGATTTTCGGAAATAAATATAAAAAATTTTAAAAAACATCTGCCTATTAACTTTTTTTAAATAAGGAAACCCCCTAACATGTAAATTTTTATCCAAAATATGTTTTTAAAAAGGCCCAAGAAACAACTTTTAAAATAAAATTTTTTTTTTTTAAAACCTTAGGGGTGTGGCACCCAAAAATCGGACATAAATTTTACTTGCTTTTTAATTTTAAGAGTTTTGATTGCTCAATCTTAATAATTTTTTTAATTTTTATCCTTTAGATAACTCTGGGGGGTTTTAAATGGGACATTTTATTATTACTATTAATTTCTTAAAAAAAATAAATTTAAAAATTTTTAAAATACATTTTTATATAAACAGAGAAATTATTTTACATTTTGTAAAACTTTCTGAAAAATTACAATAAAATTTTTCCATTTAAAAATTTGTTTGGGGGTTTTTTTCAAGAATCACTTTTAAAAAAGGTTTTGGAAAAATGTTGATCTAAAAAATAACATTATTCAAATGAGGCTAAAATTATTTTTTCCGGGCTCCGTAAAAAAAATCTTTAAAAACTTGATTCATCATTATAATTATGTAGTATCATTCATATCATCACACACACACATCAGTTACTATTTGTATAAAAATTAAACATGATCTGGATTGGGACCCAAAATAAAAGTTTCCCGGGGTTCGTCCTCGTAAAGGAATCGATTCCTTTTTTGAAGGATCCGTCTCAGCTCTCTAATTAAATACTTTTTCATTAAGTTTAAATATTCTTATAGTAACAGGTTTATCTCTATATATCCTTTAGGTCTCCCAAAAGGGCAAGAAGTCCGTCACCTATAAAAACAACCGTTAAGGATAAAGAGCCCTCAAAAGAAAAAGAATCAAGGGAGTCACGAGATAAAGATAGAGAAAAGGAAAAAAAGTCGAAAAAGCATAAAGTAAGTTTTAAAAATCATTATAATCACGTAACAAATTTGATACTATTCAGCTTGATGCCCATACCTTCATAAGTTTCTTACAAGCGTAATTGGACCTACTCAATTAAAAATGATACATGCGAAAAAATGGGTATTGCAGAAGATCCCTTTGCTAATTTTAAAAACTCTTGATTGGATTCAGTCAGATTTAAAACAAAGTTATAAGAAAGACTTAAATAAAACTTGGCTATAACAAAGTTTTGCAATTTTTGGTTCACAAAGACAATATTTATTATACCTTATGTAGTGTCTGGATTTATAAAAAACATCTCAAGGCCTAATCCGGTATCGTGATTAGAAAATAATTAAAATATAAACTAATATAAATATATCAACAAAAAACCCAATAAAAGTCTACTTTATGTAAAGTGTTTTTAAATAACAAAATACTACCTGATAATCTAAAAGAAATGCCGGCAACCCGATGTATTTGACCGATGAATTTTTACACAGGGGGGGTCCTGGGATTGGGGCCCCTTTTTTAAAAAAGGGGGAAAGTAAGAAAAAACTAAACCTTTCTGGGGTTTTTAAAAAAAAACCCGGGAATCAAAGGGGGGAAAAAGGTATCGGGGAAATTTTAATTTTTTTTTTTAAAAAGTTTTTTTGGGAAAAACCAAAATCCCTTTTTTGGAAATTTTAAAAAAATTTTTTTTTTCAATTTTAATTTAAAAAAAAAATAACAATTACAAAACCATTAATTTTAGCCCCCTTTTAATTTCTAAAGTTTCACCAAAAAAACAAATTTTTAAAAATTTTTTGGAAACGCGGAACCACTAACACACTCGCAAGCGTGAAACATAAACCAAAACGTTTGTAAAGGCTTGGAGCTTGTCGGCACGCCAAAGGGGGGGGGCAAACGTGTAAATTTAAAACATCCTGGCAGACAATTTTTTAAAGTAAAAAATATGGAAAAATTTTTAAAAATAATTGACCAGGTCTGCCATTGATAAGTGTGTCTTCATGGTTGGGGCATATGGGAAAATTTTATTATTATTTTTTTAAAAAGTTATTCCTTAATTTAAAAAATTCTTTTGGTCCAAAATATTTGTATGGGGGGTTTTTTCAAAAAAAATGGTTTTTTTTTTTTGGGTAAAAAATACCTTTTACTTTTTGGGAATATCAAAAACTACTAAAAAAAAAAAATGTTTGAAATAACTTTCAAATTTTCAACTTTTTTACATTAAAATAAAATTTTTTTAAAATTTTTTTCCCCCAAATGTTTAAAAAATTTAAAAATTTTTTAAATTAAAAATTACATTTAATAACTAAAAATCTGGATAAAAAAAAAATTTTTTTTTAAAAATTTTTAAAAAAAAAAATTTTACTAGAAAGTCAATTCAAAAATCCTTTTTTTTTATAATAATTTTCATTTTGTAAGAAAAAATATTTTCCCCAAAAGAAAAAAAAAATTAATCTGTATACAACTGGAAAAATTTTAAATCGGTTTTGAGTCTACAATCCATGTTTGGTAGGTATAGAGGACCCACTGTGTAAAAATCCAGGTCTGATCAAATACATAAAAAATCCCCGGCCCCCGACTCTTAAAACCCTGGTAACTAAAATTTTGTAACATTACCTTTAAACCCCCTTTTTTTTTTAAATTTTTTTAAAATTTTTTTCAAAATGTTTTTTCTTTAAGGAAAAAGATAGCAAACACAGAGATAAGGATAAAGACAGAGAAAAAGAAAAAGATAGAGATAGGGAAAAATCTAGTGATCACAGTAAAGGGGGATAAAAAAAAAAAATAAAAAAAAAAAGGGGGAAAAAGGAAAAAAAAAAGTAGTAATAGCATTTAGCAATAGCACAATATAAAAAAAAAAAGGGGGAAATTTAAAATTTAAAGGTCCATATAACCCCAAAAAGGGAAGGGGAAAAAAAATTCTTTAAATATCGTTTTTTTAAATTTGATTATACAGGGTGTCCCCCCTATATTTATACTAAAATTTTCTGTTTCTGTACATGATACAAAAAAAAACTTGGGGGGAAAAAAAAAGTATTGGTAAATATAAAGGGGGCAAACGAGTTTTTATTTTTAGTACTTTTTTTTTTTTTTTAAGTATATTTTGTTTTAAATTTTTTTCTTTTTTTTAAACCCCTTTTTAAAAAAAGTATTTTTACCCCCATATCCAATTATTGGGGGGTTTTTTAGACAACGCCCCCTAATTGTAGTTTTATCTTTTTTTTCCCAAAAATTTAATATCATTATCAGTCTTTTACAATCCGGGGGGGTTTAAACCCCCCCTTATTTGGATGGCCCAAAACCATTTAGGTAGTGTCTTACTTTTCTATGTATTTCTTCTTTCCATCGAATAGCTGGTCATCATGGAATGGAGGTTTTATACCAGGGGCAATAAATATTGTTCTCAGAATATTTGATTGTACTTTTTGCATAATCTTGATATTTGATGGTCTCAATTTTAGTAGCTGGTTTCCATGGGTCCAAAAGTTTTTATTATACATTTGTAAAATAAGTTTGTTTTCATAAACTTTGATTTTCTTTCTAAAAGCCCATTCATTTGCGGTTTTAATATTTTTTGGGCTTTTTGGCTTGTATAGAGGTTTTGTTGTTTTATTCAAGAATTAGGCCCAAATGTTTTTTTGGGTGTTAAGTGGAATTTGTATTCATTGATGGTTTCGGAGAACATTCTTCTGTTCGGTTTGTAACGTTACCTGTGAGTTTTTCATTTATTTTTACTTTCCATTTCATGAGCCAGGTTTCTCATTGTTTAAGGTGGTTCTGCAAGTGCGCAGTTGCAGCGATGGGGTTTTCGTTGGCGGAGATTATAGCAGTGTCATCCGCAAATGTTGCCATCAGTGTTGGGTTTGTGGTAGGGATATCTGCAGTGAATATGAGGTATAGGTAGGGGCCTAGCGCGGTACCCTGAGGTACTCCTGCTCTAAAGGGAAAGTATGTTGAAGTTTCTGTATTCAATTTTCCTTGGAAGTAACGGTCTTTAAGGTAGGACCTTAAGATAAGGTAATAGGGAGTTGGAAGGATACGTTTAAGTTTATATTGGATGCCGACATGCCGATGCTTTTCTACATCTAGGAATGCTGAAGTGCAGTATTTCTTTTCTTCAAAACTTGTATGGATTTTAGTTACAATTCTATGAATTTGTTGTCTTGTGGAGTGCATTTCACGAAAGCCAAATTGATAAGTAGGTATCTCTGAATCTAAGTTAGTGTATTCTTTCATTCTTTTAAGTAAAAGCCTTTCAAATATTTTGGACATTATGGACAGGAGACTGATTGGCCGGTATGATGAGGGTTTTGTTTGGTGGTTTACCTGGTTTAAGGATCATAATTATTTAGGCAAATTTCCACATCTGGAAAGTATGTTAGCCTCAGCATACTATTATAAATGGATGTAAGAAAAACTAGTGCTTTCCTTGGCAGCTGTTTTAGTACTTTTTTTTATTAGGTCAAACCAGGTGCTTTGTAACTGGTTTTTTCTATTTCTTTTTCATTCTTGTGGACTGAATGTTTTGATTGGTAGTGTCATTTTGATAGTGTCAGAAGTGAATGTAGAGTCAAAATTTGGCAAAATATACAGGGCGTTAAAAAAAACGTACTTAACAACAAAAACTCTGTTTTTATACCATATACCATATTTACCAATACTGTTAATAAAAAGAGTGTTACCAACATTTTTTATCTTAAGTTTTTTTCTGTATCATATACAGGGGCAAAGATATTTAGTGTATAAATATAGTTGGGACGCCCTGTTAGTTATCACACAATATTTTTAATGCAGATTTTACACCGAAAATAGGACAAAAATTTTCTACAACCCAGATTATTTGATGAGTGTCATAAGGTTGCAACGTCACAGTCAAGAAGTGGGTTTTCTGCGAAAAAAAGTTAGAAGGTTATGAAAAATATGAGCGGGGTTTAAGTAATTAAAATTTTTAACGCATTTTTTGGCGATTTTTGACCCCCCTCTCCCTCCATATAATGCGCCGTAACATTTTTCTTTACCTCCCCCTCCCCCCTAGTAAAACGTTACATAACCACCAAGTGACCATTTTTAAATTTCTTCCTCTATGGATCTCTTTTGCAATTTCCTCTATCTTGTATAGTTTTTGAGTTATCAGCAAAAAACCAAAAATTTAAATTTCTACTTAAATATTATTCCGGTTATAAATTACTACTTTTCCTTCTACCTCAGGGTACATCCCCCTTTATCATATCCCCAGCCAACCCTGGATGGGCCCTTTCGGTGCCTATAATTCCATCAAAACCCCATCGTGCAGGCTTCCCCCCTAAACAATTAAATTTAAATGAAGTAAAAATGTAACAATTACTAATTTACAAACGAAAAATGTTCTAAACCATCAATAATACAATTCCATTAATCTTGTCCGGTAAAAAACCCAAAAAACACAAATGTTAATCATATGATTAATATTTGGATTTTTTTTTTTGGGGTTTTTCTTTTTTGTTGCAGGCGATCTGCAAGTTCAGGGTCAATAGGGCTGGACCGGGTCGTCCTCATACCCGGGGCCCGACCAAGAGGGTCCCATTTTCCAAAAAGTAAAAAGGCGAGTAACCCAAATAAAACACCCTAAAACATGGATCCGCCACAAAACTATAGAACATATTTACAATCTCCCATTTTCTTTTATACCAATCCTCCCACTTGTCTTGTTCCGAGATTGGTTGGTGTGAATTCGTTTTTTGTTAATAACAATTGCAATTTTTTTTGCAGAAAAAATCGACATGACAAATTTCTCAGAATTGCAGTCCGCAATCGAATGAGCCATTGCTCATATTTTTCATACCCTTCTAACTATTTTTCGCAAAAAAATCTTGACTAGACTAATTCAACTCATTTTGGTTTCTGTGAAAGTTTATTTACTCTTAAAATATTTGATGAATAAAACTAGTAAATAATCATTACAGAATTACAAATAAAAATGTCTAATTTAAATTTAAGAAAAGCACTTTAGCTATAAAATTATTCAGCATAATTCATTCGTTAAATGGTTAAAATTTAATTAATTTTCTTTTTAGTCTGAAAAGAAAGATAAAATTAAAGAGAAAGAAATTAAGGAACCTGAAAAATTGGAGGAGCTAAAACCAAAGGAAAAAGAGAAAGAAAAAAGCGAAGATCGAAGCGATAAACCAAAACATAAACACAAAAAGAAAGATAAAGATCGGAAAGAAAAAAAAGAAAAAGAGGAAAAATCGCATAAAAAAGAGAAAGACGAGAAAAAACAGGAAAAAGAGAAGAGCGCTTCTAGTGTCCCCAAGGATAGTTCGAAAGAAATATCTTCAAAAGAAAGGTAACAAGTTAAAACCTAACCTATTTTAAATAGTGCTGGAGTAAAGAAGGTTAATAACAAAGAATATAATCATATTGCATAGAAATTTGTAGGTGTTAAGTGATAAATTTTATTGCGAAAAATGCTTACATTCACTAATTTTGTTACTCTCTTTTTGATACACCTATCTACTTCAATAAACCGTGGCTAAATTTAGGCCAATTCTGACAAAATTTATCATTACAAATTTTGTATTCATAGATGTTTTTAAGTAAAACTGACTTCAAATCAGATTTAATGGGAAAAAACTTTGTTCTTGGCTCTCCAGTTTCCTTTCTAACGACTTATATTAGCTATTGTAGATGGTCACTTTAGTTTTCACCAAATTAATGTTGGGTCACCTCAGAGCTTATCTCCTCTCTTCCACAATCATTTCCATTTATAATTTTGCAGATGATATTATCCTTTACTCTAATATAAGCCTGATTTGGATGACAAGCACAGGGTAATGCAGATATTTCTTTTAGGAAAATTTGAACTAATATTGATTTGGGCGCCAAAAGTTATGATCAGTTTCTTGCTTTTACAACACAGTCATGTTCGCTGTGTGTCTGCCTATACTCATTTTTTACTTATATGCGTCCAGGTTCTACATAACCAAGAGTAATTTAACCTTGTTGGTGTTACTTTTGAGAATAACCTTAAATGGCATAGACACATTACATCCATAGCCTTTTAATCTATATACCTTGTATGTATCCCAAATCCACCTTCTTTTAAGTATTGTCCTCATGTCTGGGAATGGCGTCTCCACAACTCTTAGCATTTTGAATTCTATCTGTTTGTCTTATTAATGACCATTCCCTTACAGAAAAGCTTCCTTCTTTTGCTCAACGGCGGGCTGTAGGGGATCTGTCGCTCTCCTATAGATATTTTTATGGCTTCTTTTTTGAGGAGGAATTAGCCAATTTTTTTCCTCCTTTGGCAGCTTTCAACAAAGTAACTCGTAGTGCCACTCTTATGCATCCCTTTACAGTCCAAATTAAGAGGCCCCGAACTTCCCACTTTGTTCGATTCGTCATCCTTAGAGTGTCCAGCCTGTGGAACCTACTGCCCGCAGAGGTTATCCCTTAACCAAATCTCCAAATATCTAAGGGGGTAACGTTTTAAAACTTTTTTGCATTTTCTAAATGGAGAACATTTTAAGAGTATTCTGTATAAAGTTGAGAGGGATCGGAGCAAAACCAACAAAGATACAGAGGTAAATGAGGTAAGCCGATAATACTCGCTTATGAACGTTTTACTCCAATTTTTTTCGCACAACTCACGTTTTTAAAGTCCTGCACCGATTCTTTTAAAATTTTGAAGTTTTTAATTAAAATTCAATTGATAGTAAAAATCTGCATTGCTTTGAAAAACAAACAATTTGATTTGTTCCTAGGTTTTTTTTTTAAACTCAGTATCCCAACGAGAAATATGGTTTTTGGAGAGGCACTCTTAGATGGCCGCCCAATAGCCCCGATTTAAACCCTTTTGAACTATTTTTGTGGGTTTATGTAAAATATAAAAATTATTATGAAAGGCCAAAAAATATAAACAAACTTAGATGAAAAATTTAAAATGAAGTTACTTGATAGGAGCCGGTCCGATTTTGTTTACAACGCTATCAATCGTAAGTTAAGAAAAAACGTTTTCAAGTGCAGAGAAAATTTGAAAGTTGCGTTGAAAATTTATTATTTTTTTGGATTTTTCAGGTTCATAATAAATTATTTGTTTTCCAAGGCAATGTTGATTTTTACTATCAACTGAATTTTTATTAAAATCTTAAATATTTTTGAAAAGGGGATGAATAGACCTTTCATGCTAAACAAAAATATACAGGGTGTTCCATTAAAAAAATTAACTCATACATTTTTTTAACTTCTTGATGTTCATTTGTTTCTTTTGTTATGCTCAAAAGATAAGAAAAGAAAAACTATGAAACTTTTATACAAGAGGATTTTTTCTATCCTTTTTAGTTATCGTTGTGTCAAAATATAAATGAAAACCCTGTACATCTTTACATTTCACCCACTCAATTACAAATTTAAATTATTGTTTAGCTATTTTTTATTCTTTCAGATATTGAAAAATAAAAATTTTAGTGCCATTAGTGGACTTGTTCAATAACACAGCTCCACAAAAAAAAGTTGAAGCTTCCAAAAACTTAACCATGATATCTTTATGTTTTTGGGGGTCGCTGAACCCAAATCCGGGGTCAGTTTGACCCCATCACGTCAGGGTCAAGAGCATTTCAAGGTCAAATCTGCAAAATTACGCAGCCCAATTTAAAAAATGGAAGGTTCGAAAGACTTGATTATGGTATATTTATGTTTTTGAGGTCGCTGAAGCCGAATCCGGGGTCAGTTTGACCCCATCAGGTATGGGTCAAGGGCACTTCAAGGTCAAATCTGCAAAATTATCCGTAATCAAATTTGAAGAATGTATACTTATGTTTTCGAGGTCGCTGAGTATGAATCCGTGGTCAAATCTGTAAAATTATAATTTGGCAGATTTGACCTTGAAATATCTCTTGATCATGACCTGATGGGGTCAAACTGACTGATTCATATTCAGCGACCTCAGAAACATAAGCATTGAAATTTAGTTGCGATTAATTTTTGCAGATTTGACCTTGAAAAGCTTTTGACCCTGACCTGATAGGGTCAAAATAACCCCGGATTCGGATTCAGCGACTCCAAAAATGTAAAGATAAGATGTTCAAGTCTTTCAGAATTTTAGGTCCGGATCAGAGTCATTTCAAGGTCAATTCTGCAAAAATAATCGCAACCAAATTTGAAGTGTGTATACTTATGTGTTTAAGGTCCCTGAACCCAAATCCGTAGTCAGTTTGACCCCATCAAATTTGGTTGCGATTTGACCTTAAAATGCTCTTAACCCTGTCGTGATGGGGTCAAACTGACCCCGGATTCGGATTCAGCGATCCCAAAAACGTTAAGATCCTATGGTCAAGTCTTTCGAAGCTTCAACTTTTTTTTTTGTGGAGCTGTGTAATTTGTTTTAGCAGGACAAAACTTATAAAACACAGCACGTTTCCAACTTACTAATTTGGTTGTAGGGACAAGACAAATAATCTTTTTGGCAGCAGTCCAAGAAGTGAACCACCTTTCAGTCCTCCACAAGTGGATGTTGTACCAGATAAAATATCTACAATACCTGCTATTGACGATGAATCATCCAACGGCTCAAAACTTAGTAGTAGGGAGCCTAGTCCGGCGCCACAGCTATCTCCAGTACCGCCACCAAAAGTAAGTTAATGACAGGGAAAAAAATATGAAACCATATAGCTTGCCTAAAAAATAATTGAAGACATGAAGAAGTGCAAATTTTTTAATGTTGTTTTCATTTTGTGTTTAGATTGATCCTAAAATTAGGTGTTAACTTTTATGAAGTTTCGTCTCATAACCATAATCTTAATTATCTGCCATAATTTATTTTTTAATATTGTATTAGTAAACATATTGTATTGTAACTTGTCATTATATAACAGCATTTAAATCGAATTTCGTCTCTGTCTTGAATAGGCACCTGTGCTACAACATTCTCGATGTTGCTTATTTAATCAGAAATTGGTACTTTTGCGTAATCCTTAATTGGAATTGCGAGAAATACTTTTGAATTATAGAATAATTGATTAAAAGAAGCGTTATTTTGTATTATTTTTCTTAAGTAACCAAAATTAATTTAATTACTTTAAGGATGACAAACTTTTATCAATTTTTTAAAAAATCTCCAAAAGAATTTAATAATAGTTAATTTTATTCAGTGTAATCGCTATATGGTATAAGTTTTATTTACATTTATTGAAACGGAGGTGCTACCTTCAATTTGACATAACTTTTAATTCTTAAGACGTTTTCTCAATTATTTAATTTTGGGTTTAAAAATAAAGGTAGTTTTCCATGCTATTTTTATTAATTTGTACCTGCTTCGTATACATTGAGACCAGTTTAAAGTTTGTTCAAGGTTTTGTTAGTTTGAGGAATGCAGAGGCTTTTAACTATATATTTTCTTCTTTAAGGTAATTCTTTCCCTACAGTCCAGTCACAAAGTTTTGGCTTACTACCCATATCATACGCACCATGGTTGCAGGTCAATATTTTTTAACATGACTGTACCCCTTACACTATCGCCTACGATAAATTAGCGTATTTAAAAATCTGGCAACGTCGGATATTTATTTTTCCTACTTGGCTTGTACAGTCCAGCTTCCCCTTTACCGAATTTGTTTAAACAACCAAAAGGTTGTTGCCAAAATTTTAACACTTTTAATTTATCATTTAAGTTTTAAGCACTTAATGCTTTTTTTTAAAAATATTACACCTATATTTTTTAAACACAGGTCTAATCTTTAGGTTTAATATGTCTTTATTTTTAAAAATAATATATTTAGTCCCCTTAATCTTTTTTTGTTTAAGTAAATTAAATTCATTGAGGAATGCGTTTGAATTTGGCAATGCGGCAAACCGACGGAGCACGGCGGGTCGGATACGTCAGACGGGCGCACACATTTTCATTTATGAAGATAGCTTGCGCAAAATGTAATTTTATTTGGTCGTCTATAAATTTTTTTTACCTTTAGGGGGAGTTTATTTTTATGGGCCGTCATTAACGGCGTTAGGAGTATTTTTGGGTTTTATTGTTACTTACTGATAATACATATAATAATACCTACATAATTAATAAAAATTCCCCTTATCCACCCCCGGGAATTCACTGTGAAAGGGGGTGTTATGAAAAAACTGTGAAAACCCACGGTTCCCATGTTTTCACAGTGAAATTTTCCATAAGCACATGTTTCCCACTGGTTTCCTACTAAACCCCGGCGCTTACACAGCAAATCCATGATGAATACATGTAATATTCAAAGCGATTAAAATGAATCCATGGTTTTTACACTTTAAATCCCCAAATGGATACAAAAAAAAAAAAAACATTAAATTTTAATTTCTAGTTATACACTATGTATACAATATGGAAATCCTGGGAACAGTGGAACATATATACGATGTATTCCCCGGGTGTTA
>JAHBCN010013071.1:0-25377 GCA_019359885.1 Listronotus oregonensis
ATGTAAGAACCTTCCCATCGGGTTTTCTATTCTTAAAAGGGGCCCCCCCTTTTGGGGAAAAAAAAAAGGTGTGACTAACAGCGGTCGCAGGGGAGGGGAAAAAATCCACTAAAAACCTACCTCCCCCAAAAAAGTTTTTTTAGGTTAAAAACAACTTTAACCCAAAAAAGGTTTGAAAATTCTAAAAAATAAAAAAAGGGGGCCCACTTATAATGTTGTACTGACAGCCTTTGCGGGGGGTTTTTTTTGTTATGGAAAATTATCAAAATTTAAAAAATTTTACATATTTTATCAAATAAATTAAAAAAGCTTTTTTGAAAAATAATAAAATTCTCATTACAAAAAAAAGAAAAAATGAAAATGGGCTTTTCTAAAAATAAACCTACAACTAATTTCTAAAATTAAACTAAAAGTAAAAAAAACATATGAACAAAATAAGTACAAAAAAAAATAAAATTTGTAAGGTACTATGTTAATATAATATGACATACAATTTGGGAAAGGACGACCAACACTAATTTAATGTATCGTCATAATACCTTTTTATTTTTTTAGACTGAGTGTGCTCCATTGATTTGGCATTTAAAAAAAAACCCTTTTTTTTCTACTTTTTTTTTGTTATACCCCCAAAATATTTTCATCGCAAAAAATTTTTTTTCCTTGAAAAATTTTTTTTTCCCAAAAAGTTTAGTTGGGAATCTGTTAAATTTTTTTTTTCTTTTTTTAGGGATTCCTCTTTTAAATTTAATTAAATTTTTTTTAATTTAAAGTTTTTTTTAAAAACAAGAAAATGTTTAGTTGTGAAATTTGTCACAATTCTATTGTATCAACATTTTCTAAAAGTCTTAATGGCCATAAATTAGTTCTTGAAGAATTTTAAGAGATAATAAAAACAAACAAAAAGAAGTTTCCGTTTAGAAACCTATTTATTTTGCTTTAATTGAATTGATTATAAGATATGGCAGTTGTTTTTTGGGGAAATTTCAGTATCTATTATTTTCAGTGTTTTAATTGCAAAGAGCAGTCTGATATATTTGTAAAGCTAATTGTAAGTTCAAAGACTCATGTAAACCATTATTTATATAAAAAAAGAATTTTGACACTTATTCCCTTCTACATTTAAGAAAAAATTTTCTATAATACTAGACACAATTCTAAACTTTATCTTTCAAATCCATATTCTACTTTATTAAAAAAAAAAATCTATAGTTTATGACTTAAAAAAAGTTTATTCATTTACCCGCAAGTATTAAAAATATATGTAGTTTTCATAAATTTAAGTTGTTAGTCAAAAAATTTTGTTAGAAAAGGCTTATTTTGTATTGTCTGAATACTTTAAATATAATTTAGAATATATTTATTGTAGAAAACCATTATTTTGTCTTTTTTCCTTAAAATGTTATATAATTTATTATTATTCTTTGTTATTAGCATATTTTTATTTTATTTTCTTTGTAGAATATATAGGCATATAACAATAAGGCAATCTATTTATTTTAATTGATATAAGAATTGTGGATTCATTTTTTCAAAAATTAAATTTTACATTATTGAAGCCTTGACAAATTTTAACAACTGAAGAAATTATCGTATCACTTAAAGTATCACGTCTTCTGACAGGTCATTATCATTTAAGATTGAATTGCAAAGTATGCGTACAGTAACGGCCATTAAATCTTGAGCAAAAAATTTGTCAAATTTTGACTTTTCTGCCAATTTTTGTAAATCGTTTTTTTTACCCTGTTTTACTTTTAATTACTATAAATAAAAAAAAAGGAAAAAAAAATATTTATATTTTAAAAAACCAAATTATAAAAAATTAACTTTAAAAAAAAAACAAATTTGCCTTTCCACAATAAACCAAAAAACTACTTTCCTGTAATTTTCCCCTTAAAAATTTTTCTTAAGTTCGTTTATATTTTTGCGGCTAAACTTTTTTCCCTATTTTAAAAACGGTCTTTCCATCCATTCATCATTGGGGCATAAGGGACACTTATCTCCAAAGGAAAAAATTTTTCCCATTTAACAAAAAATGATTTTGTGCCTTTTTCCCATCCCTTTTTGGCCAACCTCTGCTTAATATAATAAAATTTTACTTTTTTATTCAAAGTTGTTTGATTTAAAAAAAAATTTTTAACACTGACAACGGACACCCGTTTTTTATTAGGGTTTTTTTAAAATGTATTTATATTCAGGGGAAGTGGCATGAGCCTATTTTAGAAAGGGGGAAAAATTTTCCCAAGATTTAATGGCCGTTACTGTACATTGAATCCGCGATTTATACATATTCCCTTTCAGGAATTAA
Source organism: Listronotus oregonensis (assembly GCA_019359885.1). Taxonomy (NCBI): domain Eukaryota; kingdom Metazoa; phylum Arthropoda; class Insecta; order Coleoptera; family Curculionidae; genus Listronotus; species Listronotus oregonensis. Next base: position 2,306 of record JAHBCN010013071.1, read on the forward strand.
CTTCTTAAGCAAAGCTGGGGAAGCATAATATGTTAAAACATGCAAAACGAATTTGAAATTAAATAAATTCAGTTAAAATACCAAAATATTTAAAAAAAGTAGTTTCCCCTTTAACGGTTTCTACTTTAATTTTCCCATTTTATACAATTATTCCCCATCGAATCGTTCACGACAAATTTATGTCGAAACCCCGCTTTTAATTTTTCAAAAGGTATTGCCGTATTGTCCCGTCGTAAATTACGAGTATTAAGACTTTATGAAATATAACTGCTTTAAAATGTCTATAACGTACTTCTTACCAATTTAAGAAAAACAATGTTAAAAAAAAAAAAAACATAATTTTTTGTACAGACTAAGACGGAGAGCTGGCTACATAAAAAATTGTCATCGATACTGCTGATTTCTACTTTAAAAGGATCCCCTTTTTGTGGCAAAATTCAAATCATTGTCTGCCAGCTCGACCCGTGGCCCAAAGCGAGGGCGGACTTCAAATAGGTCAAATTTGATATTTAATTTTTTATAAGATACATGGGTTTTAATTATGAAAATAGTTAATAATCTGCTTATGGCTAAAGTCTGCGAACAGCGCAAAAGTGCGAAAGATTTAAAAAAATTAATAACGATTAAGTGAATTATATTTATTATTTAAGTGTCATTGTATCAGAGTTAGAATAATTTTAAATCTTAGCAGGTTTCACCATTAACTGGATGCGATTAAACCCGGCATTATTTTGCAAAAAAAAGAAAAGACCTTTTAAGTACCTAGAAGAACATTTCCAAAAAGCATTCGACGAAATAAGCTATGAAAATTGCAACACCGATGCTGTTTTTCCCGTACTTGAATAATTCATCTGCAATTTGTACATTTTCAAAACTCTCTTAAACATACAGAATCAACAATCAAGATGAACAATTTCAAAAAAAAACACACACAATTTTGATGCTTCAGCATTACCACCCTGTTATTCGTAATTGACGCAACATCTGTTTAGATCATGGTTTATAACAACAATATGGAGAAATGCGCACAAGAAAGAACCAAGATGTTTAAATCCAGAGAATGTGTTTTATCGCCGATGAAAAATACATCTTCAAATGGTTTCATGGTTAGCAGTTGCCAAGCACACTAAAGGATGTGATTGAGGAAGAGCCCATTAAGGATAAAATATTTTTACACATATCATGCAGTTTCTTGTTGGTTTAAATACTTAAAAATTATATTAAGTTTAAGGTGACGTTACCGAAATTGACTCTGAAAAAGACTCCGTTTGTTAGAGCGAGGATCTGCAATACGATGAGTCGGATATAGCTAACGGAACCGAATAATATATAAGCTATCGCTTTTTTATATGGAAGAATATAAATAAAAGTAATATAAAATTGTATTTATGTATTTATATTCTAATTAGTTACCATCTTTTTTATTTTTGAATTAAAAACGCGGCGAGCGTCCGGTTTCAGCCCGGTTTTTTGTCTGCCATTTTGCATGTGATTTTTTTAATAAATAAATGTAACATTCAATTAATCTGAAGTGATGTATGTGATGTTTTTTTAAATCTTACACCACTTTTGCCTGCCAGCACTTAAGCAATTAGCAGATTGCAATTTCCGCGTTTCTTAATAATAAATAAAAGCTATTTTTATAATTATAACCTATTTATCTTACAAAAATTTTAATATCAAAAATTGACCTATTTAACCGTCCGCCCCCGGGTTAAGCTTTGCTACACAAGGGTGTCCTTTTAAAGTAGGAATCAGCCATGTATCTATCACAAGCTTTTTTATGAAGCCAGCTCTTAGACTAATAGTCATATTTAAATATGACTATGTTATTAAGAAGGATAAATAATAAATTGCCTTTGTAGTTTTAAAGTAAGATGGTTTTTTATCCTAAAAACATATTTAAAAAGCACACCTAACCTAACTATACTAGTTAAAGTTTATCATGATGCCGCACAAATCGAAAAGAAACTCATAGTCTCACTGGGATAAACCTTAAAGTGTTTTCGTTTATATAAAGTGTATGCGCTTATATAAAATAACGGCAATCAGCTATATGGTTGAACAATCTCTAGAGAAAAGAGACCTATACCTTAATATCTATAGTTTTTTTGTAGAAAATCTGACTAAAATGATCTTAAAACCCAGAAGTAATTGTCTTAGTATTAGAAATAGTAAATCATACCCTATTTGTTTTATAATATCAATAAATAAATGATAATCACATGCCTTTATATTATGTAACTTGGGATCAACTGGTGACGTTTTTAAAAACATTTTATTTCTTAAACAGGTATTACGGATAAAAAGTTTAAGAAATATATTACTTATGTCGAAAATTTAATTGGGATAAAGAAAAAATGACAAAGTTACAGAAAAGATACTTAAAGTTGCCTACTTTGCTTACTTTTTAGTTAAATATATTTAAATTAGAAATTTTAAAATATTTTTTTTATTTATTTATGGCCCTATTTAAAAAAAGAACCTTATTACAATGTATTTACAGTACAAAAATCCCAAAATACATCAGAAAAACGAAAGCCAAGCATTAAAAAATAACCTCATTACAATGTATTTACAGTACAAAAATCCCAAATACATCAGAAAAACGGAAGCAAGCATTAAAAAAATAACAATTTACTACTTTTATTGAACCTAATACTCGCTTATTTTTCAAATTAACCTATTTTTAATATTTATAACAACGTGAATATATTCAAGTCAGTTTAGAATACGTTTTCTTGTTTATTTGTAGATAAAAAAATTAAATACAGTGTGTTGAGTTTTTTTTTTAGTTTTTGTGATTATCGGGTAATTAATATGTCTTCATTTTTTTTAACTTTTAACCTTTACAGTGCTTATTAAAAAGCATGCTTAGGTGTAAATAAAAAAATAGTTATTTTATCAGGACGGGTAGTCACTTGTCTACTATTATTTGGGTTGCAGCTTAGTTTACGAGAAAAGGTATTTTATTAATTAAAATAATTTTTTCAAAGAATATACACACAAATTGTGTCAACAAGAATTAGTAAGTAGAACCCTAATAAACATTAGTTATTGCCGTATTAAAGCTAAGCTTGGATGATAAAAATTGTCACCATTAGCCATGACGCACAGCTCTATTTATTTTGTCTTTTAGTAATATTAAAGCAAAGTATGAGTTTTTTCTTAATATGCTTAAGCGCCTCATTTTTAAAGTATTTTTTATCAAAATACATTTTTTTCTCTTAAGGTGGGCTACAACTTAAAAATAATAAGAGACATCTTATGTCAGGTACTAAATAGGGATTACATATAAAATTTCCAAATTTTAAAATATTAGTGGCGTGCTGACATTTTTTAAAATAGCATAAGACTAGTTTGTACACACACGAAGCTCACAAAATTTTTAAATTTTTATTTATACTCCCTGAGTAACATAGTAAACGTTTAAGGTTTGAGAAAATTAAGACGTTTTGATTGACTTATAATTACAATATTATGTATTTCGAAAATAGGACATCTTATGACATATGTTGGGAGTTTTTTAAGGCGAGAAATTTAAATTCATCCATGCTTTTAATGTTGCTAGTAGAGGGCGCCAGCTACGGCCTACCCATTTTTAGATGGCATAACTTTTTAAACTTAGTAAACTGACCTGTTTATTAAAAAATAAGTTACGATAATATCTTTTAAATCAAAAATATATACTTCACTTAAGTCTCTAGGAGCCACTGTTTTCGAGATAAACGCACTTTAAAGGACCGCGCAATTTTTTTATGAAAAATAGGTTTTGGCCAACTGTTTTTAAACTTTGCAAAGTAATAGTTCATAATACCCTGATCAAAAAGTCTCTACGGGCACAAAACCCGAAAACCCCTCTAAACCCCCCAAAATCACCCTCAAAGTTTCCCAAATCCCCAGTGACCTTTGAGGGTGATTTTGGGAAAGTTAAAGGAGTTTTCGGGTTTTGTGCCCGAAGAGACTTTTGGTCAGAGTGTTAAAAACTATTACTACCCATTTTTCATAAAAAAATTGCGGGGTCCCTTAATGTCTCATCTCAAAAACAGTTGCTCCTAGAGACTTAAATAAAGTATACATTTTTGATGCAAAAAAAATTAAACCAACTTATTTTTTAATAAAAAGGTCAATATGCTAAGCTTTAAAAAAGTTATGCCATCTAACACAAGTAGGGTAGGCCGTTGCTGGAGCCCTCTACTAGCAACATTAAAAGCATGAACGAATTTGATTTTCTCGCCTCAAAGCACCCCCGCATCCCAAATTTTGTACCGCTATGTCATTTGGTTAAGAAATTATTACGAAAAAACGAAAACAAAATTAAAAGTTTAACACCCTGTATCTTAGTTATTATTAATTTTGGAATAAGGCAACTTTACATAAATTGAATTATTTTCACCTGAGGAATCTGCTGTTGCTCTGTGTCCCATTACTTTTTGGACACCCTGTATATATTTAATATGTAATATGTTAAGGTAAACCAAATAAAGTCTTGTTAACCAGTACTTAAACTTGATTATCAACCATCACATCGTTTTTCGTTTTTAAATCAATTTTGCACAGTTCATTATTTGGTCTTTTGAATCTAAATTAGATACAATGTTTAAGATTTTCTTTTAGGTATTGTAATTTTTTAAAAATATAAAAATATAACATTACAATTTTTGCATTAAAATGGTAACGCAAACATTGTAAAATAAACTCTTATTCAAATAATGATTCTTTTTTTTCCTTTAAATCCTTTATCTATTATTTAATTATATAATTTGAGAGATAACATATTCTCTTATATATTACGAGGACCCTTTTAGTACTTACTTTAACGATTATTAAGGATAAAATATGTAAAACAAGGTTTAACAATGTCATGACAATAATAACTTGGTTTTGGGTGTATTGTCGTTTCAAATATTTTAATGTGCTAAAATTCAGACCTAAAATATTTGCTTTTCCCACAAATACCTTTAGAATAATATACATTAATTAAAATATTTCTTAAATCTATAAAAAGTAATTAATTTTTTTTGTTTTTTTTTAATAGATTAATAACTTTTAAAAAAACACAATATTTATTTCCAGTTAATATGAGCATCGAATTTTTTTTAGTTTTTAAACTTATTTTTTTGGTAGTGACAATAATTTAAATACATTTTACATATATCATGATACTTAAAAATACTTAAAAATGCTAAAAATAAACAAAGAATTTTAAATATTATTTATGTTTTAAACCCTTTTTTTTGGGGGAAAAAAAAAAAAAAAAAAAAAAAAAAAAAACTTTTTTTCAAAAAAAAAATTAAAAAATTTTTTTTAAAAATTTAATTTTTAATTTAAAGAATTAACGGAAAAATTTTATTAATTTAAAAAAAATTTTTTAATTTTTAAAAAAAAAAAATTTTTCAAACCCAAAATAGATTTTTTTAAAAAAATTTTTAAAAAACTATTTTTTAATTTTATTTTTTTAAAAAAAGGTTTTTAAAAATTTAATTTTTTTTAAATTTTTTTAATTTTAAATTCCTTTTGTATAAAACTGGTTTAGTTGTTGGGAATTAAACAAAAAATTTTATTTTTTTTAAAATAAAAAATTTTTTTTATATATAATATAAATAATATTTTTTTAAAAAAATTTTTTAAAAATTAAAAAAAAAAAAAAAATTTTTATTAATTTTGGTTTTCAAAAGTTTTAACCATTTAAAAAAATTTTATTTAAAAAAAATTAAAAAATTTAGAAAAATTTAAGAATTTTTGCAGTCTTAAAAAATTTTTTTTTGTTAATAAAAAATTTTCTTTTGGGAAAATTTTAAAATTTTAAAAAAAAATTTTGTAGTTTTTTAAAAAAAAGATAAAAAAAATTTCCCAAAAATTTTAAAAAAAAATAAAGTTTTTTTTTTAAATAATTTTGTTTAATTCCCCCAGAAAATTTTTTAAAACCAAAAATTTTTAAAATAATATTTTTAAAGCAAGTTAATTTTTAATTGCCCAAATTTTGTCTATAATAAAAATAATAAAAAGTGTCCATAAAAAATTTAAATTTGTTTTCTTTTTTTTTTAAAAAATTTTTTTTAAATTTTAAAAAATTTTTATTTATTTTAAATATTTAAAAATTAAAAAAAAAAAAAAAAAAAAAAAAAAAAAAAAAAAAAAAAATTTTATATTTTTACTGTCTAATTTATATTGCTATTGTTTATAAACAAGAGAATTGTTTATATTTAAGCCTAATCTAAATTAATTTGAATATTTATCAGCCATCCCAATTTTAATACCGGCAAATTTAAAGGAACGGAGATAAATTGTAATTTTTTTCTTCACATTTTTTTTTATTTTAAAAAAAGATCTCGTAAAAAAATTATAGCCATAAGGTATCTAAATTTTAATTTGGTTTCAGAGCTTTAAATGTAATTACGAAGCCCATTAAAAAAAGATAAAAACTTCGCTTTTGAAAAAAATTAATTAGACATTTTAACTTATTTTAACCATTTAATGAACCAATAATATTACAATAATTTTTTGTTTTTAATAAAGGGTTTTCCCCTCCACGAGCTCTTATGACTGCAGTCATTCGTCTTCCCATACTTCTGATAAGCTTATCAATATTTCTTGAGAATCATCCCAAAGTTCCAACAGAGCAAGTTTCCCCTCTTCTGTGTTTTGAACAGCAGGAATCTGGACTTTATTCGTTCCAGCATGTCCCAGACATGTTCTATTGGATTAAGTCTGGGAACATGCAGGCCAATTCATTTTCGCTATTTCTATTTGGGTTTTTAAAATCATTTACACACCTAGCCGCATGCCGGCGAGCATTGTCGTGCATTAACAGAAAATTTGCACAGTCGAAACGACTCTCATCCGTAAATAAAACTTGACCCCACTGATCGTCATTCCAATTTTGATGTTCTCGAGCAAAAGCTAATCGCGCTACCCGATGATGTCTTTGGAGCTTTGGGGCTTTTATTGGTCTACGCGACTTCAAACCAGCTTCCTTAGTCTTCTTCTAACTGTAGCTCACTTATTCTGTACCACGAATTCTTCCAGTTTGTTTCTCGTTTGAACTGCTGTTCGACGCCTATTTCAGTGTTTGCACCCTGATAAACCGATCATCTAAAACGGTGGTTAGCGTTTCCTGCCTTGCCCGCTTCCTTACATACTGCCCCGTTTGTCTCCAACGTGTAACGTTGCGATGAATAGTTGATTTTGTTTTGCCAAACATAATCGCAACATCATTGTAGGATCGACCATTTTCAATCATTGCTACAGCTCTAGCGACATCAGTCGGTGCTAAATCACCCATAATGATTTATTAAACACTTTAAAGCACTTAAACTTACTTAAAACTAAAATACCCCTTATTTAAAAAAAAAAAACAATTTAATGAAGAGAAAATACGCGATAAAAATGTCATACAATAACTAAAGATATTACATTCTTAATTTGAGGTTGCGTAAAACCATGGTAACGTAAAAAATAAACAAACAATTTAAAGTAATGGCTCCCTAGACCTACACAGCACTAAAAACAAAACAAAAAGAACCTGCATTGTAAAAATTTATGCCGTTCCTTTAATTTGTCGTATATATATATATATATATATATATATATATATATATATATATATATATATATATATATATATATATATATATATATATATATATATATATATATATATATATATATATATATATATATATATATATATATATATAAAGTAAATTTATCTTGGAATGGTAAATTATATCCTATTTAATAATATTATATATTTATAAATAAAATAATTATATATATTAATATATATAGATATTTAATATTGTATAATATTTTATTCTATATAATTTTAAATTTATAAATTTATTTAAATATAGAAAAAATATCTTGCACTACTAAATTTAATGTAAAATAATATTTAAAATAGTTAGTTTATAATTTAGACAAATAAATAATTTCAGATTACAAGTGTATGGCCTTATTCCACTTAATGAAAATCAGTGTTATTAAAATTAATATGCATTTAGTTACAGAATTAAACTAATATTTTCAAAGTATAAAAGCAAAGAGTTCTATTTAATATTAAAGTAAAGTTTTTTTAAACCTTTTTTAATTAAAATTTAAAACTTTTAAATATTTTATATTATAAAAATATTTTATTTAATTTATATAAAATTTTTATATTTTTAATAAAAAAATTATTAATTTATATATTATATTTTAATTTTTTATATATATATATATATATTTATATATATATATATAATTTTTTAAATAAATTAAAAATTTTTAAAATTAATTAAAAATTTTAGTTATGTTTTTTTTAAAAAAAATTTTAGTGTATTTGCTTTAGTTTAAAATTTACAGGGTTTTACAAATTTCATGCATTTAATAAATTTTTAAACTTAAATTGTAAAGTATAAAGTTAAAATTTAAATTTTAACATTAATTTAATAATTAAAATTTTAGAAAACAAGTGAAAATATTTTGTTTGTATGAAAATACTGTTAACTATTTGAGGCAAGTAAAACAACGCTTGGTTTTAAAAAAATATGTGTATTTGGATAAGAATACAATAGTATTTAAAGTATATTTAACTACAATTAAATGTCGAATAAAAAATATGGTTTCTAAGTAAAATATATTGCCAATAAAAACAAGAAATGCCCTACTTTGAAACAAAGTACTTATTTTATAATCTGGTTGTTTTAGAAGAAATAAACCTTTTATTCAATAATATTGTTCTCAAAAATCCTATTTATCTTAAATATGCCGGCATCATTATTATAATGTATACTGCATAATAAAATGCAAATCTCTAAAAGTCTAATTAGATTTTAGTTTTAAAGGACATATTTTAAAGTCTGCAAGTAAATTATATATTTTGGAAGGTAAAAGAGATACTTCTTAACTGAAAAAAAGTTTTTTGTTTACCCAGGATTTAAAGCTTTAATTTTAATGGACGCTCCTCTCGTAAAATTAAGATTTTATTTAATTAAATTTAAATCTTATAGAACTTAAAGCAGTTTTTAATTTTAATACATTTGTCTCGTAGTCCTTTAAAAATATCCCCTTGGTTTTTTTTAATTTAGAAGAACAAAAATACGTCCTCTATTTTGTATTAAATTTGAATTTTTTTAATAAAACTTTTTAAGGCGTTTAAATAAAATTTCCATCCCTTTAAATGAATATTGTAGGTAAAGAAAACAAAATTTTTATATTTATGGAAAACAACAGCTTTGTCTAGACTGATATTACGAGTTTGCTAAAGATATTGCAGTTTGAAATATAAAAAAACGACGGCATTATCTCCACCTGGTGCATATTTCTGAATATATTTGCGGCTATAAAAATGTAGTATTATAAAAAAATTGGTTTTCAAGTTAAATATTGTCAAAATATGTTTCTGTGACAACAAATTTCCAATTCTTTTTTTATCTTTATGACAGCTTACGAAGGCTTGTATAGGCCTAAGTACTAGGTGTTATAAATACCGGCTTTTTAGATGTTTTAAACTGTTATTTCTTAGCCCATCAACCATGTTCAAAAAATCAAAACATGCAGATACCACATTTTGCAGCATCCTTTTAGACATTCATAGACAACGCGGTACTGTCACCATGGACGTTATACAAATAACTACTACATCTTGACTACCTTCCGCCTTTAATGGAGAGAAATGTCATTTAGATGGAAACTACATTTTTACGTGAATTCCGAACCACATAGAATAGCACGTAGTCTTAACCGATGATTCTCAACACACAATTAACCTTGTCCGACCTTATTTACCTTTGCTCTTCTGACGGGATGCGTTGTCTAAAATAAAATAACATATTCCCGATTTTCTAAGATAGTTTTCGAAGGCACAAACAATACAAGCATACCATAAAATTTTAAAGTGGCGTAAGTAGGCAGCGGATTTCACTACCTTCTCGTAGCGTCACAACCCTTGGTGGGTCTTAGCTGCATCTACGACTCGTCTTCACCTTACCCTCTGCAACACAACCTCCTTCCAGTCCTGTACTCCCAAGATTTTTACATCCTCTCCGATATTGTCCCATCATCTGAGCTTTGGTCTTCCTAAAGGTGTCTTTTCCACTGGGTTTTCCTCCCATATCCATCGCGTTCCGAGGCTCGTGGTTTTGCTTCGTAACAATAGGTTTTTTACAAGTTAAGGTTCTTGGCCCTACGCTCAACCCTCCTTCTTTATCCGGCCTTGGGACCGGTGTAGGTATTTACTGAGCTAGTCAATCCACCCAGTTTCCACCGTTGGCGGAGTTGCGGGTTTCAGAGTTTAGCTATTTTAGTAATAAAGGGGTGGGGAATAAACATAAAACCGAAATATTTAGTAAAATGTCAATTTATTATTAACGGTAAATCTTTGAAAAGATAAGGATTTCTATAATAATCAAATTTATTTCAAACATATTTGTATCCAATATTTTGAATCAGACATTTTAAAAAGTGCTTTTGTGGCAGCTGTTTAATTACAAAAGATGTTATTTATTCTAGATTTATTATACATTTTAGGATGTTAACTTTATGATTTATTGCGCACCAGATGTTTAAATACAACTATTATTAGTTCTTTATAACAAATACAGTTTTGAACCTGCTGATATTCTAATTATAAATTGTAACTTTTTATGTTATTTTTTTTTTAATAAAGAGTTTAGTTTCTTTTTACTTAACTTTTTACAAAATCTAGAATATTGATTAAAAATAAAAAATAAGTAATAGGTAAATATTTTAGACTCAAACTCTTTAATAATTTTAGGAGAAAAATATTGTAGGTATTGCAGTAAATTTATAACTTACTAGTAAAATTGTTATTTTTTGTTCTGCGAAAATTATTGTTAAAGAAACTTTAAATTAAATGTTATATTAAAAAATAGTATTTTAAATTTTTAGATCGAAACTCTAGTTAATGGGCATATATAATAGCAAGTATGCGATTTATTAAAAAAAAAGAGTAAAAATCTGAAACAAAATGTTTTTTCATATATAATATCACAAGAGAAAAAATGTTGTCTATTTCACGTAAGGAGATTTTGAAAATAAACAGAACATAGAATTATTTTATTTAAAAAAAATTGCCATCCAAACAAGTTAACTAAAAACTACCTAATTATTTATATAAAATGTGCAATTATAATAATTATTAGTTTGAGCGCTGTTTTTTTCAACCACAGCAGATTGAGTTTGTACCTGGACCTGAGTACTCGTAGAGGCCGAAGCTTCATTTTCCTTATTTTGTCGCAAATTGTTAATTAAATTTAAGTGGTGCTCTGGATTCAGCTAAAGAAAAAATGGTTTTAAAGAGTTGGTTAACTAGAATGTTCTTGTGAAAGCTTAATAGCTTCTTGATCACCAACTCAATTTTTTGTTAAAGTTAGATTCAGAAGATCGGATGGGAATGATTGGTAATTTTAAATTTTTTTGTATCTAAGCCAATTTTTTCAGCAGATTGTTTTGTCCACTTTAATAAGGTATTTAAGCCCAAAGGCATGTTTTTGTACCATACTTCTTTTTTCCAGTTGGGATGTATAGTTAAAAACAATCGCTCTGTGGTCAAGTGAGGATTAGTTGCTCTTTTTTCCATCAATTTCAAATATTATCTGACTGGACACAGGTTTTCATTGGTTCTGTTTCTTACTAGCCATTTACTGTTTGTCAAACTTTTAGAGCCTCCTTGGGAAGTTTTTGAAAATATGGGATTATATTCAACCCTTCCAGAGAAGTTGCCTAAAAAAATTAATCTTTAAGCAAACAAAATAAATATAACAATTATTTAGTTACCTACCCTTGAGGTCCAGTTCTTTTTGAAAATACTGAATTTTTCAATTAACGGCTTCGTTGCCACGCCAGGCAAGTTCAAAGGAACAAATGTGGAAAAATATTTTTTGTAATCCGTCTGGATTGTCCTCGTCGTAACATTTGACCATTTCCAAAAGATCTGTAGGGGTAAATGCTTTTGAACTCACTTTCCTTTTTTCAGGCCTTGCCTGAAGTTGCCGACGCTTTGCATCTCGTGCCAATCGAGCTGATTTAAATATTATGTCCTGAAATGGATCCACTTTTTGCCAAATTCTTTGAAATATTTTTCTTGCACCATCTGTGCCACTGTATTCCACAAGGATTTTATACTAGACTCTTTGTAGTCCTCTCCATTTCTTTTCTTCATGTTATACCCATAATCTTCTAAAATTTTCGCCAAATCTTCTGGCGAAGTATCTTTTTCCAAATTGTAATTTCTTTTCTCAAGAAATTGGGAAAATTGTTCCCAAGCAGATTTTTTCGATTTCGCCGTGTTATAAGGGATCGTGTTATGAATTGCTTTTTCGATCTCAGTAAATGAATTACTTCCAAATCTGTTTTCATTGTTTGAACTCATTTTTTGCCGATAATTTAAAAATTATGAATGAAAAATATCAGTTTGACAATATCAAAAAATTGTCGCTGAAATACCATGTTGTTGGTTTTGTCCAGGTAGCAATATTTTCAGCTGGATACCGATTTTATTGCCGGTGTAATACACTCTAGTGAAATAGTCGCATTAATTTCTTTACACTATATTTATTGATAAATTATTTACTCATAAAGAATAAAAAAAGACAATATTTTTTTTAACGAAGCTGTAATTTAAACAAATTTTTACAATCAGATTTTGATTTAAATGACAACAAATTTGAAAATATAAGCCTTTTATAAATAATTTAAAATCAAAAATACATGTTTAAACAGGGTAACTTCCTTTAAGATTTTGTTTTTGTTGTTAATGAGTAATATATTTTCAGTAAAGGCTTTTACTACCAATAACTCTGCAAATGCCTTTGAATTTCCAAAGATAATATGTATCTATAATACATACCTCGACAAGCTTAAATTGAGTTTATTACTTCTATTACCAACCCACTTTTAGTATCTACTTTGAAGTTTTACCAAGAAAAGAACATTTACATGATGCTTCGATCATAAAGCAATAACGTTTAATTAAATTTATATTATGCTGAAAGAGCTGCTTTGGTAAGTACTTTATAATTGCATTAATAGGGCTGTGCTTACCATGTATAAAACACGGTATTTCTATTTTAAGTCCTTATTGAAAATCTAAAATTAGAAATATTGCTTGAGAAGATTCTTATACTTCACGAGTATTATTTTGATGCTACATTTAAGCATTTGTTAAAAAAATGCCCAAACCCCAGTCTAAAATAATATAATAACACAGGTAAACAGAATTTTAGCTTTGTAGTGTCACACAGAATTTTTTAATAGTTTCTCCTTTAATAGGTGGTTGTCATCAGAAATAAACATTTAAAGAAAAATTAAAAAAAGAAAATAAGCTTGGACTAAGAAATGTTAAAAATTTATTATTGTTAATATACAGAGCAATAATACATTAAAAAAATAGGAAAGCTAATAAAAAGAAAATTAAAATAAATAATTTAAAGCTAACGTACACAGTAATACCTGGAGAGCTGGAAAGCTGCACGTGTGCAACCTGCCCCCAAAAAGGATGCAAAACACTGCCTTCTAACTATAGACCTATATCTCTTCTTTCTGTTGTCTGCAAAGTAATGAAATAATTTATTAATTCTCAAATCTTGAAGTATCTAAAAACCCAAGATCTTACATAATAGACAGTATAAATTCCGTCACAGAAGAGCTACAGCTGATCTTCTTCTTTCTCTCACACAACTGGAACAAGTCCCTTTAGTTTCTTGGTAAATCCCAGATCGTTGCTCTTGACATATCCAAAGCTTTCGATTAGGTCTGGCATGACAGGCTTCTTAACAATCTTCCGTCTTACGGTCTTCCACCTAAGCTTTGCTCTTGGCTACTCTGTTTCTTCTATATATTAACGATTTTGTCTCTTCCCCAATTAATCCCATTTATAGTTTTGTTGACGATAGTACCACTATAACATTAAATTTCTTAAGCCAGTCAATAAGCCTGATTTGGAAACCAACCGGTCAATGCGGATGTCTCTCTCATAAGACCTTAAACTTATCTTGGATTGGGGCGCCAAAAATCTTGATTCAGTTTAATGCCTCGAAAACACAGATGTTTGCTGTCGCGAAAAAAGTCTGCCTATGCTCATCCATTACATATGACCGGCCAATTCTGCAGAACAAAGTTTCGTTTAATCTTGTTGGTGTTACTTTTTAGAAAGAAAGCTTGGATTCTTCTTTCGAGCCAGAAAGTATTTCTCTTCTTCCAATCTGTATACTCTGTACTTATCCCAAATCAGACCCTCTTTAGAATACTGTTTCCATGTCTGGGGAATGGCATCTCCTACCACACTTAGTATTCTGGACACCATTCAAAGAAGAGCCGTTCGTCCGTTCCTCCTCTTGCCCACCATCGAGCTGTAGGGGATCTGTCGCTCTTTTATAGGTATTTTCAAGGCTTCTACTCGAAGGAGTTGACCAGTATAATTCTTCTTCTGGCAGCTCCCAACAGGACAACACGTAGTGCAACTTTTTTGCATCCTTTTACAGTTCAACTAGAGAAGCCCCGAACTTCCCATTTTCTTCGTTCCTTTATCCCCAGAGTGTCCAGACTTTGGAACCTGCCACCCACAGAAGTTTTACCTTCTCCTCCCAGTCTCCAAGTATTTAAGTCCCGTGTGAACAAACTTCCTCTACCACTCTTAAGACACCCACGGTACATTAGTACTTAGGCATCGGCCTTTGTGGACTGTCCAAAAAAAAAATAGGTAAATTTTAAATTTTAGTTCTCGCAACTGTATAAAGCAAGTTTGTTTTTTAAAAGACTATATATTTGTAAGACATGTTTTATTATTATGATTAATAATAAATTATTACAAAATACTTTTTAAGACACTTGCCAGACGTACAAAAATCGATTTGGTTCGGATCTTACGGTACAGACTCGTACACCCACTTAGTGGATTAACTAACCCTTACAAACTTGCAGATTACTAAAAAAACCTCAAAAACCAAAATATCTTATTAGCTTTTTAGTCGTAAATCGTTTACGGTTTTTAAGAAGTAAAATATACAAAATATTTAAATTTGTTAGAAAATTATTTAACTTCTGCTTTAATTTTGTGTTAGAAACTGGACTTTTTGTAATGACAGGGTAATTTGCGGTGATGGGTACATTTATTATTAACAGAAATATGGTGGAAGTTAATGGATTTTCTAAAAATATTTTAGCATTAAGCAAAAGCAATGAGGTAAAATTTAAATTAACTTCACCTTTTTTTATTTTACGCTGTGCTTCCTTTTAATATTAATGATTTTTCCTCTTCCGCAATGAATTGCGTTTATTATTATGCTGGTAAATGATTTATATTAGCATTAGGTTTTTTAACCTGGTTTTTGAGTTTAAAATAAAAAACAGGCACAAAGTTATCCAGATGTTTTTTACAGGCATTTTATTTGATATTAAACTAAGACAGTTTTTACCTAAAACAAAAACAATAGGTTCTGCAAAATAAAAAGTTATTATGCAGAACTTTGTGGGTCTTACATTGAAGAATGATCTAAAATTATTATTGTTTTAATCTATACACTTTTTGTGTATACCGAATCAAACCCTAGTCAGAAAACTGTTTCTATATCTGGAATACGGTGTCTACCACAACTTTAAGCGTTTTTGATTTCCTAAAAAGATATCCTATTAATGGCTCCACTGTTACAACGACGCGTTCTTTTCTTGCCCTCTACGAGATTCGTTCTTTAACATAAGTTTTAGAGCTCCTGCATTAAGTATTAGCCAACATAATTTTCTCTAGTAGCTGCCAACAGAGCAGCACAAATTACCACTCGGAAGCATTACTTTACACTTCATCTAGAGCAGTCCCAATCCTTCCACTTTTTATTCATGGATTTTCTAGATTGCAGAACCTGCTGGTCTCTTTATTTTCTAGTTAATTTTGATTTATATTACATATTAATAAACTGCTTCCCACTTAGGCTTTAAGCTTTTGTAGATCGTCTTAAGATGAAAAACCTATAATATGTAAAACCAAGTAATATTTCCAAAATTAAATGGGATACGTTTAAGAATGCTTGCCTTGGTAAAATAAAATTAAAACTTAGCCCTCTTTTTGCCTAAGGACCTGGAAACACCTTTTCCACTTTATGGGAATACGGAAAAGGCAATTAAATTTACCACTACATATTTCACTTCATTCCGAAGAAAATTTTAAAACAGTAAAACCAACCCCGTAGCATTGTCTAATCTACTTTATTTATGTCTACAATTCCCTTTCTCGAGAATCTTAATCAGGGAAATGTAAGTTGCAGCAAAAAATATTAGACTATTTATAGTCTGTAAAATCTGTGGTAGGCAGTTTAAACCTTATTTCTATTAAAAGGAGAAAAAACTTTGTGTAATTCAAATTGTTTGTGTGTTTCCATTGGCACGTTTTTTAATATTATCCCTTATAAAAACGTAGATTTAGGTTAGGTTAGGTTTAAAGTTAGTGGGTATAACACCCTTCCACCGCGACCGATCGGTCTATTGTGGCTCACACACTTTTATATTTCTCCCACCAGGTCCAGACTTCTAATATATCTGATGATCCTGTTAAGAGAGATCTTTCACCTCCCCCGGCAACAAGGTGTCATTGCCGAGGCTTGCGAATCTGAGTCGTACCATTGCTGGGCACGAACACAGTGTTCCCTTGATTGCTCCAGTAGTTTGACGGTACATTGTTGGTTCGGTGGGCTTATAAAGGCCTTCGAGTGTCTGAGACCCGGAAATCGATACCAGTACCGAAGATTTTCTCTTTGTGTCCAAGCTGATATGAACTGCTTAGCCATTCTATAAGATATACCGATGACCGGTTCCAGCCCTGTGAATTTTGTCTTCGCCCCCCTTTTGGCAAGGAGGTCTGCGGATTTATTACCCTCTAGGCCGGTATGTCCAGGTATCTACAGTAGGGTAACCTTGTTGCTTTGACCTAATTTGGTCAGCGCATCCTTGCAATTCCAGACGGTTTTCGAATTGCACCGGCTGGATTTAAATGCCTTGAGAGTTGTCGGAGAATATTTTAACTGTCCTACGTGTGCAGTGCCGATCAACCAGCGTTCTAGCACAAATCTCAATAGCAAATACCTCCGCTTGAAATATGGTTGCGAAAGTGCCCAGGCTGAAGGAAAACTCTGCTCTCGGTCTCTGTTCATATATTTCAGCTCCTACGCCGTCCTTGGTTTTGGAGCCGTCGTTATAAAAACTTACCCTACACAGATATTTACAGTAAAACATGAATTTGCGATAAACGTACCAACATAATTTAAAAACTGTCACAAAATATTTTAAATTTTTAAAATTTGGTGATTAAGGCAAGATTAAAATGTAATCCAGCAAATATTCTACATCCAAAGTTTAAGAAATTAAAAAAAATATTTATCCTTATTTAGGTGAATATGATACACAGTTGTCTTAAACTTTTAAAGATTTTCATTATTCAATTAAATATGATATACAGTTAAATATTAAGAGCTTTTTTAAAATGTTAAAGAAACAAATTTGTTAACATTAAATATAAATGTATTTAATAATTATTAAAAAAAAATAAAAAATTCAATTTAATTTTTTTCTTTACCCATTTTTTTAGAACCATAGGTGGACTATAGCCAATCGGGTGTTAAAGAAGGCTATTATACATAAAAACATAATGTGCATTTGCGTGAGTTCAACGTGGCATATAATAAACCTGCTGAAAATTTGCAAAAGACAAAAATAGAAATCTCATATCAATTCGGTTTTGATCGGCTTTCGCAATTGCCATGATTTTTCCATTTGAATTATTATAGTATTTTATTTCTGTTGCTTCTTTTTGTACTTATTGTGATTATCCATTTACACTTAACTTGTCCAAATCCGTTTGTTATATTTTAGTTTAGATGTAAATGTTTCTATGTAATTTTAGTTTTGGTAATTTGCTTTCTGGTTATTTTTAGTTAAATTTATTTGTATTTTGTTGCAATATTTATATTTGTTTATATTGATTGTCATTTAAACTAATAATTAATTATACTACAGGATGTAAATATTTCTTTAAGTACACTAATATAACTTTATATTAACTCCAAAATAGAATGATGACGTTCATATCTCTATTAAATTTTAATACCCCATTCCACAGATTGAAAATTCAAACTTCTTGGAGAAACTTCAAAGTCAGCTCTAAAAGTGACATGGTAATGGCGAATAATATATTCAATTATAGACTCGCTATACTATAATGTCTCTGAAAGTCCTAAGTTAGTTTTGTCAGATCGATAACTAACTTTTAACTAGAAGTTTATTTGACAGTGTTGGCAACTACGATAAAATTTATTTGTGTGGTTTTGCAATGATCTGATGGCGCATACAACTGGATTGTTTTACGTGGTTTTGTTTAATTTGGAGTTTTCATTTATAATAGTACTATTTAGCATGTAACAAGCCCAGAAAATTACTTTATAAAAATTACAACATTTTTTAACAGTATACAAGTTGTCGTAGATTAAATTTTATGACTATGCCTATCTGTAAAACCACAAGTTGGGTAAATTTAGGAATATACAGGGTGTATTTTTATTTCTTAACTAAATTGGGGATTTGGGGTTTTTTAGGGCAAGAAATTTAACTTCGTTTATACTTTTAATGTAGCTGGCAGAGGGCGTCAGCTACGGCCTACCCCACTTGTTTTAGATGGCATAACTTTTTTTAAGCTTAGTATATTGACCTCTTTATTAAAAGAGAAGTTACTATAATTCCCTCTGCGTCAAAAATGTATACCTTATTTAGGTCTCTAGGAGCAACTGTTTTCGAAATAAATGCACTTTAAAGGAGCACGAAATTTTTTCCATAACCTTTCCTGCCGATAGAGTTGCCTTTGTATTCTTAGGCATCGGTTCGCCCCTCGCTGTCCACTATTTTAATTGTTGCTTTGTCTCCGGCGTATAGTGGTGGATCCAAGTTTTATCGACAGTAACAAACCGGAGAAGAAATTCCGTTGGGGAACGCTTAAACAATGTCAAAGACACTTCTGTGATGGTCATGCGAATGAGTTTTTGCTCTGAAGTAAGCAATTGCGACACACATCGAGCGGAGAGTTTTCTCATCTTTAAAACATTAGTTAAAATATGATGAGTTTTTTCTTTCAAAATACCCACAGCCTCAGCTATTTCATCCAACTTCAGCCGGCGGTCATTCAAAACGATTTTATAAATTTTTTGCACAATTTCTTTAGAAACTGCCGTTTTTGGCCTGCCAAAACGCGGGGCATCTTTAGTGCTTGTGCGACCACGTTTAAAGTCTGCAACCCAAGTTTTAACGGTGGAAAATAAAAGCGCTTACTCACCCAAATTGGCGTCTAACTCTGCTTTAACTTTTGTAGGAGGTAAACCCTTAATATAAAAATGTTATAACTGCACATATCTCAATTTTTTCCATGCTTAACAAAATGTAAAACTTTATAACTTTAAACAACAATAAAATATAAACCACTTGACGCGCTCTCCCAAGAATTTAAAGATAAACTAGCAAAGCATAGGGCAATTTAAATATGCGGTCATATAACGGCAACTCGCGCCCTCTATGGGTTAGGCCGGAAACTTTTCATCTCATCCTCCTATATTAAGAAAAAATATATAAACTTTTTTTTTATAGAACACAAAAATGTACCAAATGAACCTAAACAAAAATGTTAAAAGAATAAATGTTTTTTGGGAAAAAATTTGCTTTACTATACTGCATATGTAGGTCTTTTAAATAGTTATATAGTTATTTATATTATTATTGGTTACATATTTATTTTTGCTGTATTTATTAGACAACTAAATTTAGAAAAACAAATACAAAAATTAAGGTCCGACAAAGGTTGATTGGCTTAGATAACTTAAAGGATAAATGATATTTAAAATCGTGTTTTGGCTAACCTAATACTTTTTGGTCAAAAATTTTAGGCCTTTACTTTTAAAATATAAAACCTGTCTAAGAAAAAAATTGTTTAACATGTTAAGAATTGTAATTACTTAAAAAAGTTGTGTTAAAACAAGATATCTGCCAAAAATAAAAGTTGTTAAAAATATAAGGTCTGACAAAAATGACTTTTTTTGAGGGTATAACATTAGCCATCAAAAATATCTGTTTATAAATATTACACACATTTAAATTATGACGTATGCTTAAGATACAATAACTTCAAAAAGAATTTAAAAAAAGAAACCTTCATTTTTTAAAATTTTAATTTTCTATTTTTTTTTTAAAGTACATTTCTGACCTACACATTTTATTAGAAAAAAAAATTTACTTAACCATTACTAATACCAATTGTATAACAGTTAGGTGTATAAAGGTTATTAATTTAATATGATTTTTATAAATTTATTTAATTTTCGATCATATAGACTTGAAACATTTGTTATCAGGGCATTTTAAATAATTTTAATACCTACCATTTTTTTTTCATTTACCTTATACATTTTTGTAATAAGTTTTCTTCCTTCTCTTTCCTAACACATGACCCAAAAGAATTTGTAAAGTAGTCCAGTAAATAAAGGGACAAAGCTGTAAATAAATCTGTACAGTTTTCCCTTGTGATGCAATTCTTAGGTCTTTGGGAATGCTTTTTAGCAAAATTCAAAAGTTGGTAAAGGGTTAAAATGGCCCCCTTAAGGCCCAAAAAGGGTTTTCCTTAATATCTAAAATATGGAATTTGAAATTTTTTTTTTAAAAAAAAATGAAGATCGCCTGTAGTCTACAAAAGGCCCTTTTTTTTTTTAATAATTTTAGTTTTGAGATAACGGGACCCGGTCCCCCCATGGCTGCCACTCTACCGCTAGAATCATTCCCCAAAAACTTACCCCGGAAGGCCTTTAATTTTTCTAAAAATTTTAAAAAAGGGGGCAAATTTTTTTTTCAATATTTTGGGAGTATCTTATTAATTTTTGATATTTTTTAAAAAAAAGGTTTATTATTAACATTTTTTTTTAATTTGAGCCCTTTAGCAAGTGCTCAATATCCCAAAAAATTTTCCCTTTTTCCATCTTTTTGGGTTTTTTATAAAAAAAATTTTTTCCCATCTGCTTTTTTTAGCCACACCACATCTATCCAGTGTGGAATGTTATGGATTTTTCGACGGCCGTTTTTGCAAAAAAATTGGTGTTGCGAAAAAATGGTACGGCCCATTTTTATAGATCGAGCGTTTTTTTTTAAAAAAAATTTTGATTCCCATATTTTGGCAGAAATTCGCGGGAATCTCATTTTGGGGGGGGGCCTTTTACGGGCCCCACGTCAATGTGATAAACTTTTTCTCGCTCAGCATCCCAAAACCCCTAAAATTCCCGAAATGAAAATTACAGTTTAACAACTATGGGTACTTTCAGGTCTTCAGTTACTGGACTAAAGAAAAAATCAGTAACATCAACTATAACATCATTTGAGTTTTAAACCCAAACAGGGTTTGAAAATATTAATGTTTAATACCTTTAAAAGGGTTGGTTAGCCCCCAATCACCAAAATGCCCAAGTTATTTCACTATTTTTTGGGACGTTTTTAATTAAATTTGGAAATAATATTTTTTCCTAAATTTTTATTGGGATGTACTTTGGTTCTAGCAACCAACATGTCAAACACACGTACCCAAATCAATTTTATAACAACGATTTGTCCCAAAAAACTTGATTTAAGGTACTTGTTATAAAAATAACTATAAATAAATTTCGTTTAATTAGGACTACGTATTACCTTGTTATCGTTAGCCAGGAAATTAAGTCCCCAGACACAAGCAGACATACACATAAATAAAATAAAATAATAATAATAATATGAATAATTTTGTTATCTGGAAAACCGAAGATGTCGAGACAATAAACGGAAATATATTGAAAAGAATTTGCGTTTGCAATGTTTTTTTCATTACTTATAATGGTTAATGGGTTAAAAAACAGAAATGTAAAAATCTGTTAATGGGATTTTTTACGAAAGAAAAAGTTTTAACATTTAAATCAAAAAAGTAAATGGGTTTTAATGCATCTAAAAAAAAAAAAGGTTTTTTTTCTAAATTCACTGGGTAAAAGTTTTAAATAATTTAAAACCTTTTTGGTTTAAGAGAAGGTTTATGAAAGCCAAAATAAATTTTACCAAAACTGGTTGACTGCTTAATTATTACACTTTTTTAGTCAAGTACGGATATTTTAAAACTACTGTCGACTGAATAACCTCAAGACTCGAATTGAGGATTGTACAGGGTCTTTCCTCATAAAGAGCTTCTGGCTTTATTATACGAGATAGAAAAAAACTTTTAATACAAGATCTGTAGGGTCCTCCTAAACCATAAGGAAAAATAGTTGACGCATATACAGGGTGAACCACAAACATCTGGTGATCCAAACTTACGATTTTTTATATGGAACATCTTGTATATTATGTTCCAGATTAATAGCGCTAAAAATTCTCTTTACAAATATATATAATTTAGATATATGTGTTTTAGTAGTTTTTGATATACTTAGTATTAAACTCAAGAAAAGATTTTCTTCCTATTTTTAAATGCATCGCATTTGCCATGAATCTAGGAAAACATGCAAACAAACAAGTAATCTGTTGTCAAATAATGACAGTTTTCTTGCTATTGTAGCAAGAAGAGAATATTAAAATTTCACCCGGATAGACCTTTCCTCAAGGAGCACTTTTTTTAGAAAAGAAATTTTGAAAACGAAAAAAGCCAAAGGAAAAAACGAACTGCAAATTAATGAAAATGATGAACAGAAATTCTCTTAAATTTTAAGGGAAAGACTGACAGTTTTTTTAAAAAATTTTATTTTATCTGTTGGTCAAAAAACCGACTTTTCAACGCTAATGCCGCCAAGCAGTTTAATAAATCGGCCAAAAAAATCGACCCACCCCTACAAAATATTGCCAGTCCAAAAATTAAAGAAAACCAAAAAAATTTTTAGACAAGGCTTTTTCGGCAGATGTTCCAAAAAAAAAAAAGACAACGATCTCTTTAACAAAAAAATAAAACAATATGAGTTCTTAAAAACCCATGCCCTAGGGGGAAACCAATTTCAAGGCCGTAGGTCTATTAGCATTGGCGGATTTTTTAAAATACAGTAATC
>JAHBCN010013072.1:0-25197 GCA_019359885.1 Listronotus oregonensis
AAAAGTACAAACTTGGATCGCTTTGGATCGTTTTTGGGACTTTTAAATCAAAAGTTTTGAATTTTTTGTTTTAAAAATATAACCCTACTTTTCTACTTTTTATTTTTGTGATCAAAGTTAGCAAATATCACTCATACTATCGTCACTCATCTTTAAAGATAATTAAATTTAATGATGTGCTTAGGAGGTGTAAAAATTAATGTTTTTGAATAATTAAACAAGCGAGGAAATAGAAAATGCTAAAGCACGTTGCGCTATTGCTAAATAAAGTTAGGATTATGCAGAAAATTAAATTAAGTTAAAATAAGTTAAGGTCACACAAGAAAAGATAAACATTATGTGATCAAAACAAATTAAAAATTGTTAAAAAGATAAACAACTTTTAACTTTCTTAACTTTTTTTTAATTTTTAACCTTATCATAAAATAAATAAATTTTCCTTTTTAAAATAATTAAACTCCCACACAATAACATCAAAAAAATAGGTTACAGAAACTCGTTTTTCCCCATGCGTTAAAAAAAAATTAACAAATTACCGACAGCTGCGAGAGTGCACCAATAAAAAGAAATCAAAAAGCCCTTTAACAGTGATTTGCCCTAATTATGCTAAATTTATTGTTATTTTTAACTGTTATTTTTTACACAAATGTCTTAATTTATAATAACTTATTTTTATTACAAATTAACTATTTTCTGCATAATCCTACTTAACAAAACATATGAAGATGAAATATGAAACAATAAATGAAACAGCTTTAAAATAAAAAATCCAGTGCCAAGATGTTCAATGCGCAAGTCAACCCAAACAGTTTCAATTTGGCCATGTATCAAATTCCGTTCTGAAACGAACTAAAGATCCAAGTTTTGTTGGTACACAAACAGGATCTCCGATACGTAAATCTCTGTTGAAACGCACTTTAATCACTGCGCTGAGCGTGATCGTTCGTAAAGTTTTTCGCGTGGGAACAAACCTAATTTAGGCCATGTATCAGAATTACCGTTCTAAACCGTAACTAAACGATCCCAAGTTTTGTTGGTATAAAAACCCGGGATTGATAACCATCACGCTCTGCTGGAACGCACTTTAATCACTGCGCATGAGCGTGATCGTTCGGTGACGGTTTTTCGACGTGTTGGAACAAACCTATATAATAAATTAAAATTGTACAACTTTTTCACGATACTCTTATTTTCATATTAAATTTGATAAAAAAAAGTTTTCATCCGGTTGACAGATGGGTTAAGGTCGTCTCTAATTTTGATCTAAGACTAATAAACATGGGAAGTAAAAATATATATCAGTAAAAGATCTAAAGTATTAAAAAAAGAAAACAGAAAAATGCATTAAATTAAAATGACGCCACGCATATTTTTACCAAAAATAGTTCTGAATCTACTAAATTCTACTTCTGGTAATATATGAAAAGTGAAATTTAACAATGACCAAAATTTTTCATGCTTATCTATCATCTTATCTATTTATACCGGTATATCGACAAATGTAAAATGAAGAATTTTGGACATTTCTGCACAAAAGAAATGTAACAAACAAAATCAAATAAACTTTTGAAATAGAACAACAATATTTTCATTTAAACAGAGCATATAAAAGGATATATAATGAATATAAAACTGGCACTGAAAGTGCAATATACCTATTTATTCAAAGTAATAATAATAAGTAGGTAAATAAATTCTTTAACATTACTTAAATACATGAAATTTGATTTTTTAATATTAAGACATAAGAACAGCAATTTTCAGCTCTATCTGCATTTTTTTATTTCTTTCAGGCCCGTAACTACTACCTACCTCAGAGTTGTTCACTTGACACACTGCTAACTAGAGCTGAAAGAAAGGTTATTGCTGCATTGTAATTTTTCTCTTTTTCGGTCAGCCCCCATTCAAAAGGTGAATTATTTTTTGACAAAGTTGAAGATGCTAAATTTAACGGTATTTTTTATGTTCCCGTTCATGGGTGATTTGTTTTGTTATTTTGGTTTTGAAAATGAAGGTTATACTTTCAAAATATTGCTTTATTGTCATATAAAATTATACATCTTTTTAACAAAGCAGAATAAAAAAACTATGATAATAACAAAAAATATTAATAAATTATATTATATTATGAGGAAAAAAGACAATATAATGGTTCTATACAATAAATCTATTCTAAATTATCTTCAAAGTATTTGAGCTATGCATAAGCCATTCCTACCCATATTTTCAATATAGCAGGAGAATGAATAAACATAATTTTGAGTCATAAAGGGATATTTTTTTATTAAAGTAGAACATAGATTTGGAAGATAAAGTTGAGAATATTGTCTGAATTGTGCAAAGAATTTTGGTATTTTTAAAAAAATATTTTTTATATCTTACAGATACTGTTTCTAAAATATAGATAGCTGTAAGTGTTAAAATTCTTTTTGATATTAATAACAGTTTACACAAATCTTTGTACTTAGCTTTAAAAATATATGGAACTGCTTTCTTTTGCATTAAAAACACTAAATATGATAGATATTGATAAGAATTGCCCTAAAAACCAATGCCATATCTTATAATTGATTCAATTAAAGCAAAATAAATATATTTTTAAATGGAAAATTCTTCTAATTCTTGAGAGATTACTCTAATACCATAAGAATTAAATGCAAGTTTATATGCAATTATATCATATCGTAAAACAAAGTATTCTATCCTAACTTTCAAAAAATCTGTATATTAGATATTTCATCTATGACCTATAGTTGAAATATCTAATATTTAAAGGCTTTAGTTATTAATTATAAAAATACCAACGACTTAATTATAAATTAAGATTATCTCATATTATGTCATAATTATGTGGGAGTCGAAGAAACAGATAATTATTTCCAAATTATAACACTGGTTATCTTATTATTAAATATGTTTAATAAAGTATATATTATCAGTGCCATAACTTATATCTTAGAAAAGTCATTATTTGTTTCTCTAGCCCGAAATACAAAAGAATATATTTTTAAATGTGTTTTAAAGACATGAAGGCTACATGCTGTTCCTTTACCCATGTACATAAAAATGTTGCACTAATGATGATCTTGTATCCTACGAACTTGATAGTGCATTGAGAACTATATACAAGTTTCTGGGTGTATGGTAAAATATTAAGACCTTATTATTACGTTAGGCAACCAACTAGTTATTGGGTAAATAGATACTTATTATTATACTTACTTTTGCCCGCTTTTGTGCAAACAGCAGCAGCTATTAAGACCTAAAGGAAAAAATAAATATTGTAGAAAAAAAAATAGATAAAGGAGACAACAAATGTCAAACCCAAACAAGTTATTTTATTATTATTAAAGCAGCAACACAAGACATACCATTTTTAAAAGATTTTTCCGTATTATTTACACTATTTTATTAAAAAAAACATGACACTACTATTACAAATGGAAAAGATGACGTTGACCGTTCATTTTGTAAACGTCATTGAAAATGTCAAAAAAGCGGATAGTTGTTAGACTTATCGGACATATAACCTAATGGAAAGCTCCCCGAAAAGAATTGTTGCCAACGTAATAATACATTAAAAATGACCTTCGAGCATGTATCTACTAGAGGCAGCCTTGCTGCTTGGTCGTGCGAACAGCGGTTGGAGGAAGAAAACACAATTAGTCTACTATATTTTCCTCTCACTCCATGTACGGGTTGGTCGGCGGTGAGGGATATATCCATTTTCCGTATGCTTTAAGCGGAAATGTTATTAAAAATGTGATCGTGTCAAACAGGCTTTAAATTTATCGGACATATAACCAAATTAAAAACCGCCCAAAAAAATTGTTGCCAATGTAATAAAACATGATTGTATGCCTAGACCTTTGAGAATATACCTTCTAGAGGCAACCTTGCTGCTCGGCCGTACGAATAAGCGTGCGAGAGGGAAATAATAGATGTATAACCCGTTTCTTTTGCTTCGCGTGCTCATATTGGTCGGCGGCCAGTAATTTTTAGTGGTAGTAAACTGAGTTCCCTCAAAAAAAATGTTTTGCCTTGTTTTAATTAAACGACTCGTTCCATCCTTCCATCAGACGCCCATTCTAAGGATAGATAATTTTACCATAAGGCTACGCTACTACAAGTAATTAAAAGAAAAGGGCGTTAATAACTACCTTAAAACGTCAAAAACACTTTTACGGTTTTTCCGCGCTTTCAGAGGTCGTTGTACAAAAAAGCTAAAAAATAGTCTTTTTTACAAGAATGTCTAAAAGGCCGTATAATTGACATTAGTTTTGAAATTAAATACCCAAGACATCACAAAATCTGCATAAACAAATGCAGTTTTTAACATGTTCTTTTAACAATAAAAATAAAGCAAGCTATAAATAGGTTCAATTATTTTTATTTAGCCATTTATTAAATTACAGCACTAGATCAACAAATCCTTTTTAAATAGAAAAGATGTCCCAGTGATTACTGCCAGACCTATAATTGCTTTTATTAAGTATTACAATGGAATAAAAAATGAAAGAAATTTTATTCTTTATTTTAGTTTTCATTGTGTATTTTGGCAATTATCACAACTGTAAACAGAGACGGAACTGATATGGTATTGAAACGCCACTAATGTGTGTGAATAGACCATTGTTTTTTCAAATAATATTTTTAAAGTGTATAAATGCTTCATAATACACTGTTTTTTTTTCAACAATATAAAATAAATAAATTTATTTATTAATATTGAAAAAAAAAACTGCTATATAAATATAAATTTTAAAAATATGTACATATAATTATTGGTTTACTCTAATTCAACTTGCTGAAGTCCAATTTAAATGATTTTACAAATAATATAAAAACAATAAATCAATAAGACGCATATACAGTCAGTGCTATTCCATTTTTTGTCACCTAAAAACCTCCTTTTTAACATACGCGATATTATATTTCTAATCACTTTAATCTCGGAGAAGTTTTAACATCTTTCCTATTTTACAAGCGTTCTGCTGTAGTATAAAAAATAAATCTCCTAAGCTGGCAAAAGATCAAAGTCATCACTGACGTGCACTTCGGGAACGTGTAATTCGTCTATCTTCGGCGTCGACTTTTTATCGCACATGCTCAACTCCTTCAATTTCCATTCCCAGTTCATTTTCTGAACTGCGTGTAGAGATTCCGCTTCGTGGTGATGCCTCAGCAGCATGTGCTCTTTTATTTTTTCCCACTTATCATCGACGTCTTGAAGCCAGCTTAAGAACAATCTACCGTTATACCTTGATCTAGCATTTCTATCCTTTTCTTCTTGCTCTGGAGTAATAAGATTGTATACTTCTTCATCTCTCAGTATTGTGCATACTGAAAATGGTAGCGATTGATTGGCTAGTGCTCTTGCGGCTCTCCCATGTACCCTGAAAATAAAAATAGTTATAGATCTTTATGAACTAGTGTGTTATGTTGAAAATAAATAACGTGGGAAAAATTTATAATTTCTTAAGTGACTTAGAAAACATAACACACGAGTAGCATACAACAACTGAGAAATCATTAAACACAAGCAACAGGTTTTATTCAAGAACTGAAAAAACTAACAGGTATTTTTTGGGAATGAGTCTCCTTTAAAGTAGGATTTATAAATTTTTATTTCCTGACGTTTTGCGTTGACGTTTGGTGTTTATGCTGCAGCTGCTTGCACAGTGTAAATTCACCTTTAGTCTGAGCATTCAAGCTCTGATTCAAGTGGGGTTGTTTTTGGTTGCCATGAAGCCTAAAATAATATTAGCAATTATTCAAATAAATTTTGACATTGTTAGATTCTATTGTGCCAGAAGCGGTTTAAGAGTTAAAATATGGGAGAAATTGATGAGAATTATGTGCCCCAGGACATTATTACGAAAGCAGATGAAGCGGCAATGCAGATATTACCATATAAATCCCGAGATTGTTTTGACAAGGAGTGTAAAGTTTTTGAAAAATGGATGGATTTAAGAAAAATAACATAAATTGACGAAAATGTTTTGCTGGCCTATTTTTTACATTTACAGAAAAAATTAGCTCCATCGTCTTTATGGACTAAATACTCCATGCTTTGTTAGACCTTTCATCTGTATAAGAAAATTGACATTTCAAAGTATGGCAAATTAACTACTTTCTTAAAAAGTAAATCCCAAAAATACAAACCCAAAAAATCCTAAACTTTGAAAAAAAATGGAGGTACTTGTCTCGAACCCAACCGCTGTGTTCACACGTCGTTGTCGTGGTTGGGCCTAGTAGGATCTTTTGGAACATACGCTGGAGTTGCTGGTTATCGGCAACTCTTTTGGCTAGCGTATGGAACGGGATCGAAGCTAAGATGAACACAAGGCTTTAACTCAAGGTGTTAGCATACCGTGCTGATGAGTGAATGACATCCTGTGCCTTAAACAGGTGTCTCCAACGGTGCCTCTGAGATACAGGGCGACCCCTCAGAGTATCTAGCCTTACTGCGGTAACGCGGGGCTTTGCCGTGGTGGACTATTACTTCCCTAGCTCCAAACAGAAGGCGGACAGAACCGCCTTTTATAGGGAAAAGGGTTCCCTGCCTTTAAACAGAAAGCGGATAGGACCGTTTTTATAGGGTAAGGCCGGAGATGCGGCCTCAGAAAGAACATCTGGTTCCTGTAACAAGGACCTGGTAGCTACCCACGTCACTAGACCGGGAGAGGAGGGTATGACGGCTCTAACCGTCTGCTCATCATACTCTCTAGGAGACAGGGACACCAGAACACATCAGAATACATATTGTCCTCTTGTCCGGTAGCAACACGAGTAAGAACTCTCTCTCAATCTGGTATCGAATTCGTTAGAAGTCTGATCCTATTGGGAGAAATATAAAAAGGTGTGAGCCACAATAGACCGAGCGGTCGCATTGGAGGGTGTAAAAAGTCCACTCAATTTAAACCTACCTAAACCTACCTACCTACTTGTCTCGAAAATTGCCTCCTCTCCGATTTCGACCGAATTTGGTATACGGGGATTTTTTAGGGTGCTGAATACGAATCTGAAAAAATATTTTTTTGGCAAAGTTTTGTTTTCGAGATATTCATCATCAAAGTTGAAAATCAAACTAACCTTATTTTTACTATTTCCCCCTTCTTTTTGTACAGAGTTCTTGATTTTTACACTAAAGTGGCATACAATATTTTATAAACACTTTTTAAAACTTTAAATTTTTATTTTACACCTTTTTTCCATTAAATTGCGAACTTTTAAGTTCAAAGGCAGCGGTCATATTCGCTTATAAAATTACTAGTGTATACATGGTTGCGGCCACTTTGCGGCGTGTGAAAGTGGAGGTTTGCAATTAAATGGAAAAAAAAGTGTAAAATAAATATAAAAACAAATTTTTGAAAGGTGTTTGTGAAATATTGTGTGCCAATTTAGTGTAAAAATCAAGAATTATGTGCAAAAAAAGGAGGTATAAAGTAAATAAGGTTAGTTTGATTTTCAACTTTGATGATAAATATCTCGAAAACGAAGCCGTTGGCGAAAAATTACTGTTTCAGTTTAGTAATCAGCGCCCCAAAAAACCATCGTATACCAACTTTGGTAAAAATCGGAGAGGAGGCAACTTTCGAGACAATTACCGAATTAAAATCAAAACATTTTTGCGACAGGCCCCCGACAGTGAGTATTTACTAATGAAAATAGCTTTGATTATGGTGATTACTGGGGCTTGTAGATGTGATGACATTTAAAAATTGAAAATGTTCAAGATAAAGAAGATTATTTATTTGTTGTGTTGCCAGATAAAAAAAACTAAAAAAACAAGAAGTTTTACTATTTTTCATGAAGGATTTCCAGTAAACCCTGTTGATTTGTGTAAAAAATACATTTCTTTGCAACCAAAAAACAAAAGCCACAGCCACTTTTTTGTCTTTTATAAAAATGGCAAATGTACAAATTAGTGTGTATCAGTGTATAAATACCATGTTAAAAATACTCTTAAAAATTGCTGTGTATTTAAACCTAAAAGATAAAAAACTATACACCGACCACTGTTTAAGAAGATAGATACTCAAAACAATATTCACAATACCTGGTCGACACGAGACACTCATGCTTCTGAATATTGAAATCTTTGAGAATATACTACTTGAGGCAGTCTTGCCGCTTGGCCACGCTAACAAGTGTGTCGGAGGGAAGGGTTATATCCCGGTTTTCTTTCTCTTTCACACGACTGTTCGCGCGGATAAGCGCAAGACTGCCTCCAGTACTAAACGCTCAGAGATTGAAACATTTTGAATTTTTTTATCAGTGGATAAGTGTCATTTTCATTTGTTTATTAAAAAAGTATAATACCATATCTATTCATTTTCTTTGACAAAAATAAAAAAAATGTAACTATGGTAACTAAAATTCATCAAAGCCTTGACCATGATTTTTAGGCATTCATTGGCGATACTTTCATTTACATATTATATTTAATAAAATAGTTTTTATCTTTAAACGTCAGTAAATCCGTCATTACTCGACTGTGTAGGCGACCGCGAAGTTTCGTTTTCCCTCCGCCAGAGCTTTACTTTTCACTTTCCCGCAAACGACAAAACAAGCGTCAACAACTCAACATTTATTAAACTAAAGACAACTAAAATTTTTATTTATTACTCAATTGCATATTAAATGTACTCACTTAATAACTGCTTATTAATACGGAATTAAAACGCAATCGGAGACGCAATTTAAAAAAAAATAATTCTTGTTGACAGTTTTATGTTACATGACAGCTTTATGTTACATCACTATAGCAACTATTCACCGACACCGGTCTAAGCCGCCTTGCGAACCCACTTATCTTTAATAAATATTACTATTAAAAAGAAATGTTTTTGCATTAATTTGTACGACGTTTGAAGAAAAAACAGCGTATTTTATTTGAAAGGAAGGTTACTTTTCATGGCTTGCTCTCTAAGCACCATGAAAAGTATCACTTTTCCTCCATATAAAATAATATACTATTATCCGGATGGCAGATGGGTGAAGGTCACCCCTAATTCAGATCTCATACTTTAAGTTTGATTCAAATTGTAATTTTAATTTGAAAAAAATAGCTTACTTAAACTAATAAAAATTATTAAATTGATCCACCCGTTACCTTAATATTTCTTGTTCCACGGAAAGCACAAGTTTTTCCTTCTCGATGACGTGCTGCATTCTCAATCGATATCTTTCCTTTTCCTGTTCGGCAAACAGATCCTTCAGTTGAGCCGGTAAAGTCGGAGGATAATTAATATTCGGAGTCGTCGGCGCCGTGTTGGCCAACACGTAAGTGCACCTATTCATG
Organism: Listronotus oregonensis; assembly: GCA_019359885.1. Taxonomy (NCBI): domain Eukaryota; kingdom Metazoa; phylum Arthropoda; class Insecta; order Coleoptera; family Curculionidae; genus Listronotus; species Listronotus oregonensis. The sequence continues at coordinate 9,308 of JAHBCN010013072.1, forward strand.
AGATAGTCCTTGAAACCTTGCGGAGGTTTCGGCTGCACCAAAAATAATCCTTTGCGACGTTTTTCAATCTGAAACAAAAAAAAATATGGAACATAAGAAAAAGATTACAGGTTAGAGGCACTTTGTGATTACCCTCACTTCTTTATCTATCTCTTTTACTCTTACACAGGGTGGTTCAAAAACATGGACCGTCACTTAATGGAAATTCCTTTGCCAAAAATAAGCCACAAATTTATAATTTTAATGGGCGATAGCATAGCTCAAAACAGGTCAAAAAGTTTTTATGACATATGTGTCAAAACTTGACAGATTTTGGTCTAAACAATATCAAAGTTATAAACTTTGAGAGTAATTATTTCTGAGCTTAACAATTGTAAACTTTCGTCCTAATCGCTTATCAGTAGATTCATTTGCTAATAAAATAAACTAAGTTTTAAATAAAAAATCAAAATAAAATCAAATAAAAAATAATAATTTTCCCCCAGTAAAAAATTTTAAAAACAATTGGTAACAGCGCTACCCAAAAGCCTTGTGCGTAAAGTCAAGTCAGTCGTTGTTTCAATGTTTTTAAATCGAGAAAATAATCCGATATGTCATTAATTTCCGCGATGCAAACCAAAATGCTAATCTAGCAGCTCAAATTTACCGTGAAAAATTTGTGCAGGTGCACCAAAGAGTTTTGAAAACGGAATGTGTGCAACCGAGAAATCTAAATAAAGCAGCTGAGAGATACATAACTCTGAAACAAGAGGTAAGAATTTTGGAAACTGTGGAAGAAAATCCTGTTATTACTAGAAGGTCATTAGGCCGCGAAGTAAACCTATCACATACCACAGGACCTTACGGGAAAATCTACTTTATTCCTACCACCACCAACGTGGGCAGGCTTTACACCCCGAATTTTTAACGGGGCTGAATTAAACTCCGCAGAGAAGGACAGTGGTAAAAGTCCGCGAAAACTGGGTTCGTGGAAATAAGGATTGTGTAGAAACAAGAGGGCGACATGTTGAGTAACTTACTTAAACTAAATATAAGCTGTTTTTTTATAATTAGAACCTTTCTATTCTTCAAGCAAATTAAAAAAGTGCTGTTTTAAAACATAATAGTTTGTGTTCTTAAAATGGATATTCAGCTTAATTTTGTGGTAAGTACAATTATTTTTTAATTACAAATAAAAACCCCAAATAAAATCGCCATTACTGTGTAAACAAACATCTCTTTAAAAAAAGTGTAAATATGTAAAACTTCGCAAATAACGTTCGACGTTCGACTCGATGCGATGAAGCAATGCCAAATTTTTAAAACTTTGAAAAGCCATATTTCGATAACGATTAACCGTTAACCCATGTGTTTTTGACTTTTTTGACTTGTTTTGAGCTCTACTATCGGTCATTAAAATCGTGAGCATCATACTTTTTACACCTTGTATAAACATAGCTCCAAAACGGCACCTTTTTTAAGATACAGGGTGTGAGAAAAACATTTTTATAATTGAATTTTTTTAATTTTAAATCGGGTTTTCCGATTTAAATGAAACTTAGTACAGTTAAAACACTGAACAAAATACTTCTGCTGATGATACATTTTTGGTGCTATTATGGCATAGCTTCGAACAACTTTCTTCATTTTTTTACGATTATGTTATTATAACTTTTTTGGTATTAACATTATTAATAATTTGCATTTGAGCTCTTTTGAATACCTAAATGTATTAATTTTGACTTGGTTGGAGAAAAAATCAATCAGTGTTTTTGATTATCATCTCCAATGAAAACTCGTGATGCACAATAAAAAAGGATAAACATGTATCAAGGGCTGATTTAACATTTTGTAAAAATTAATATTGTCTTTAATTTTCATGCTACTCCTTTCATACCATGCAAGTTTGAAATTAGAATATCTCGAAAGCAGTTAAGTTTATTGAGTTAATTTAAGAGTAAGAGTTAAGAGAAGGTTATGATCAACCTAAGAAACAACAGTGTTCCCAAGGCTTAAAATATAAGTAGTGCCTCTCGTATTCTTAAAAGTCGATGCAATTTACCTGTTTCCTAATGTTCATAAACAACTTATAACAATTGGTGATCGGCTGATCGTGTGGATGCACTTCGCGCGCTTCCGTCGCCGATTCCGGAGTTTCGACAGCTTGCTGCTGCGCTTGCGCGTTCGCCTGTTCTCTACTTTGTTTCATTTTGCGCTTGCGCGGATGAAGTTCCACGGGCGGCGGTGCCGGAGGTGTGGAATTGGAGCTGCTAGGTAAAGATGGAGGAGGTTCCGCTTCAGTATTGTTGGTGGCCTGAAACGAGAAACAAAAGGAGGTTTAAAGGTAAAAAATTAAAAGCCTGAGGGCGTAAACCATAAAAGTTAAAAAATAATTTAAATGATCCCCACAGAACCCCATAAAGAAAATTCCTAAAATTAGGGCTGTAACGATACCACCTTTTAGATACCGGTACCGATACTCCGAATTTTCCGCATAATGTATCTAAAAGTATATGAAATTCAGATAAAAACTTGTTTTAAAATAATATTTTATTTATTTATATTCAGACATAAAATAGTCAAAAAACAAGATGGTTTGAAAAGTCCGTGCAAAGTCCGAGAGATGACACCACCGGCGCGTATCGAGGTCATGTTTAGTTAGTAGAATCTGTTGAATGAACGCACACCAAGTGTCAGCCATATTGGTCTATATCTTTGTGTTTGGCATTCGGGGTGAATCAAGGAAGTCGAGTGATTAAGAAATGGACGAAAAAGAATTTCGATTAAACATTACTTTATGAAAGTAAACGCCTCAGAGACTAAAGAGAAGATTGATAAACATTAGGGTGACCCCCACCTTCGATTAGAACAGTTTACAAGTGGTTTCAAATTTTGGACTGGCCAAAAGGATACAAGTGACGCTGAACGTTCTGGATGGCCTGGGGTCACGACCCAAAATCATTGATCAAATCCAGGGATATGTGATGGATGACAAAAAGAGTTAAGGTAGTGAGATTGCTAGTGCTGGGGCATCTGACTGAACAGGTAATAATATTTTAATGAACATTTGACATGAGAAAGTTTATCCGCAAGATGGTCCCAAAGGGTTGCTCACGCTTGCCCAAAAAACCGAATTGTGTGAAGTGTGCGGATGGTTTGCAGCTGTTCAAAATAACCCGGAGGACTTTATGTCGTTTCCAGGGGGATGAAAAAAGGATTCTTACTACCCTAGGCCAAACAACAATCTAAACAATGGGTTAAAAAGGAACCTGCACCAAAAAAGCGAAGATCGTTCCTTCGGCCGGAAAGGTTATGGCGACGTCTTTGGGATTCGCAGGGATAATGCCTATTGACATCTGAAAAGGGTAAACTATTTTCAGTGAATATAATTTATCATTATTGGATCGTTTGAAAACCGAGCTGCAAGAAAAGCCCACGATTGGCCCACAAGAAAGTCCTTTTCCATCATACAACCACCAGCACACACCTCAGCAGTTGTGGTCGCAAATTAAGGGAATAGATTCCAACTCGTTTCACATCCCCCTTTTTCCCCCAGACTTTCCCGGACTACTATTTGTTCCCAATTTGAAGAAATGGCTGGCGGGAAAAGATTCTATTCAAACGAGGTGATTAAGAACTGATGATATTTTGCAGATTGAACAAATCCTATTATTTGAAGGATCAACAAACTGGAACACGTTGGACGAAGTGTATAACCCAAAAAAAGGGAGACTATGTAGAAAAATAAAAGGTTTCCCCCCAAACAAGAAGGGTTTTTTTATTTTTGCATAGACTTTTCAAACCTACCTTGTAAAACAAAAAATTTAGTTTAAAAGTAAAAACATTCATTATGTTCTAATAACTTTTTGCTAATCTTCTACTTCGGTAAGTAATCCAGCATTAAAAAAGAGAATCTAAGACCATAGTAATTAAATAAAGATCATTCTAAAGTTCTTCATTTTAAAACAATTTGATGCCCCTAGTTAGGTTTGGTTTGTTGAATTTCACTGTTACTATTTTGCAAAATATAAATGGTTTTTTTTTAATCAGTATAGTTTTTTTTTTTTTTTTTTGTTACAAAATAAAACCGCCCTCCCCTTGGCCGCCTGTTACCGCCTCTTTTTGTCAGACTCTTTTTACGTTCCGGGGTGTATTTTCCGGGCTGCCTGTGGTAACCACAATTTCTTTTTTTCTGCAGAGTCGTTGCTGTTGAACTGGCAACAACATAGGGCAGAGCCTGATGGGTCTCTGGGAGTTGTTTTTAATTTTTAAAAATAGGTATTCTTGGAGAAAATTGATAATGGTAATAACTTCACTAAAGCAGAAGTGACAAACGGAATGTTTAATGTTGTTGCAATAAAACCTACCATTTCTACTGTCCCAGCATCTTCTCACTGTACTTTTTAGGAATCACAATTTTTAAAGGAGGAACCCCTTTAAAACTGATTTACCATCTCCTGAATTAGAAGCAGCATCCACCTAAAGCGAAATGATCAATTATATTTACTTCATTTAATTTATAAAGCTTATATAAAACAAATTTCAAAATGTCAAAGGCAAAATAAAATAACAGATTAAAAAATAACTGACCCTCAAGCTCGTAAATTGCTATTTCCAGTAATAGTTTGGGACTATCTGGGTTTTTATCCACGCTTGAAAACCCCCGGGCCAAAAAATTAGACCCTGTATATTTCCTGAGTTACTAATGACTGTTTGTTACTTGCCCCTGCTTTTCCTATAAAAAAAAATTTTTATGTATTTTATAATATTATTTCTAAAAATAAAATTATTTTAAAACGTATTAATTGTTTTAATTATTTAAGCAGTAATATCTATTCAACAGTTAATGTACAGAAGCCTAAAATGAAAAAAAATTCTAAAAATCAATTTTTTTGTTCCTCTGCGTTACTTTCCCCGTTTTTGTAATTTTTTCATCCTTTTTTTTTCTTGTTTTCTTCATCCTTTTCGTCGTCGTTTCCTTCAAATTCTGAATAGTTCCTTTTACCCGCCCCCCTCATTGGTACTACTCGAGGGTCCCGATAAAGGGTCAGGGAACCTCCATTCTGAGTCAGCTCCTTCTGTATTTTTTTCTGAAGAAGAATCCGTATCCTAAATAAGTAAAACGTTTATTTTTTAAATATTAGGCATGGAATTAAAATTATTTGACCAGATATTCCCAAAATTACACTTTTATTAAAGTTTTAGTCAAAATTTATTTTTTGGTCAATTTGGGTTGACGGGGTAAAAAAAAAAAAAAGGTCATGGGGTTTTTATTATTCAATTCAACTTTTTTCCCAAAAATAAATTTTGGGATTTTTTCTAAAAATAAAAAAATATTAAGGTAGTTCATAAAAAGGGTTTTTTTAAGGGGGAGATACCTGTAAACGTTTTGCTTGATTTTCATATTTTTTTTTTAATGAAAGACTCATATATTTTTTTTTAAAATTGGTATATAATTAATCTTTTTTTTAATTATTCAAATGGCATTCACTAAATTCTTCCGGGAAATTTTGAGATACTTCTCAACGGAGCATTGTAGCATCGAATGTAGGGGTTTTAAAAACCCAAACCAATTTTTGTGTGTTTATTAATGTATAGTAAACCTAAAAAAAAAAAATTCCGGCATAAATTCCCTAAAATAAAAAAATTTTGGGTCGAATTTTTTTTGTTATTGTTTCCCGATAAAATTATTTTTTCAAAAAATTATCGGGTATTTTCGGTTCATATACAAAAGAGATAGTCCAGTAATGAAGACTGAAGATCATTCAAAATCTACAAAATTCAACATTTTTTTCGCAACACAAATATTTTTGGCCGGCTAAAAATATAGATGCGCAAACAATTTTTTATCAAAACAAGAAAGATGGTGAAGGAAATAATTAATTAATTATTGAACACTTGCTAAGGTCTCATTATAAAAAGAAATGTTAATAAACCATTTTTTCAAAAATATCAAAAAATTTAATGGGATACTCAAAATATTGGAAAAAACTTGCCCTTTTTTTTAATATTCTGAAAGTCCTTCTCAAAAGGGCGTAACCCCCCCCTTTGGGGCGCAAATGTGGTTTTGGGGGGCAAAAGGGTTTGTAACTCACCCATCATATTAAAATAAATGATCCATTTATTAGTTCAATATTTTTATCTTATTTATTGTAGGGAAATTTTTATTAAAAAATATAATTTTAATAATCCCCCCAAATATTAAACTTTTTTGGGGTTTAGTTTTGGATAAAAAAACCCAGATATTGTTTCTTCATAAAGGGCCACTCGAAGGGCCGAATAAATTGGGAATTATATTTTTGCGGCAAACGGTCGTTTTTTTAGACCTAACCCGGGGGTTTTTAATTTCATTTGAATTAAATTATTTAAAAAATTTAGGTTTGGCAACCCAACAAAAATTTAGATTTATTTGTGCAATCCTGTTTTTAGTCCGTCAACGTTCGTCGGTCCGTGTTTGCGGAGGAGGTGCCCCAAAAACACAGCCGCGGCTCGCGACCCTCTTGGCGGCGACTGACGTGACTAGAGGTGGTCGTTCGGAACGATTTGTTCATTAAGAACGAATCAGTGCACTGTTCGAATAAAATTTAAATTTCCCGTTTTAAATGGATTCGAATCTTTGGCACTTGCTTGATCGCTCTGCGATGAAAACGAACCCAGTTTGATGATTAGTTTCCCCGTTCATAAGGTCACTACGTCAGAATCGGACTCCTGAACTCGGAAGATTCGGTAATTCGATATTTTATGATTGCAATCGGCCGTTTTGAAAGCAGCTACGACCTGGTGTAAGTGGCAAGTGTTGTCTGTAGATTTCGCTTTTGCTCACATTACCAGAGGTGTATTAGGCAAACAATTCATGCGTATTGTCGGTTCGAGTTAGTTTTGGCTATATACCTGTTTCACAATCAAAACAACTTTTTATTTGTTTTAACTATTCTTTGAACAAAGACTTAATTTGGAGGTACATTGTAGGTTTAATAATTATGGCTTTTGTGTGTTTTTATTCCAAATATATTTTTTAAAATAATAAATATACCAAAGTGAAATATCTAAATAATTTCTTTATTTAAGATAACTACATCACATTTTTTGTGGAATTCAAAACCGACCGAGTCCGGATCATATCATAATAAGTGAATCGGTTGCGAACGAATCTTTTCAAGTGAGTTAATCAAATGAATCGATTTAGTAAAAAGATTCGAACTTTCCACCTTAGACGTGACGTTCCGCTGCATGCACGCATCGCACTCGCTCTCGCCTCCGCCACTCTTGCCTAACCAGATACCTTTAATATGGTAAAGTTAAATTATTATTGCTCAATGTTGATTATTGGTAATTTTAAATAAAAGATACATAACGAGGATGATCGCGTTGTCTATGGACTTAGTATTAGCAAAGTTAACAACGGTTTATAATTGTTGACAAACATTAGTCGCTTTATTCAATGATTTAGAAGGCAACCTACAAAATCTGACATTTTGTTAAACATTTAAACTGTTAACTAACAGTTGCTAAGTCCTTATTGCTAAATTTAACAACGCGGGAGCTCATCACTGGCCGTTAATATTATAAAGTTGTATTATTAGTGCTTTCTCTGGTAAGAAAAGTGTCGTTTAGAATATAGGTTTAATTTTAACCCAGGCGAGACTAATATGTTTATTGAGATTTTTTCAGGTGAAAAAAAAGGAGGGGGCGCGCTACAAAATAACTGATTTTCAAAGTGGGAGTTAGATGAAATAAGTTTGGGAACCCTCTGTTCTAGAACAATCAGAATGGACCTAAATTCCATATGAGAGAATGATAGGTAGGTACGGGTTTTCTATTCCGATGAACTTTGAATGATTAAAAAATGTAAATTATTGCCCGAGTAATCGAACAATTCGTCCGACCGCTTATAAGTGAATCCATGAAGATAGCGGCATTCTAGCAGTAGAGCGGCAGCTGAAATTTTGGGTCCCGTTATCTCGAAAACTATCGATTTTTCGAAAAAAATTATGAGGACCATTTTTGTAGATTACAAGGCGATCTTCATTTTTTGTCCCTACAAAAATTTTCCAATTTGCATATTTTGGCAGATATTAGCGGGAAATCCATTTTTCGGGCCTTAAGGGGCCATTTTTAGCCCTTTCCCACCTGTTAATGTTGATAAACTTTTTTTTACTTGAAAGCATCCCCGAAGACCTAAGAATTTCGCCGCAAGGGAAAACTGTACAGATTTGTTTACAGCTTTGTTCCTTCATTTACTGGACTATCATTAAAAAGATGTGTGCAAAATTTTAGAAAGATCGATCAATAACTTTTTGAGTCATAGTATACGCCAATTTGAAAAATATGGTTTTGAGAAAGACGCGTTTTAAACGCGTTTGAATACATACAACGCAGCACAGTGCCTTCATTAATGTTTGTAAACCACGTGACCACGCGATTTTGGTTTGTAAAAGTGGCTCCACTGGTTCGTTTCTTCCTATTTACAATGTTGCCACAATGAAAAAAGTTCGTAAAGTTTTTGTCGACATTTATTTTTTTTCTGATACCCTACCAGCTTCTAAACACCCGAACAAAGCAGAAAATGTGTAAATCAAAATTATCAGATCATATTAACCTCCTAAAATATTAATATTCAAAAAATCAGAATCAGTGCAGGTTAGTATTAAAAGAACACACCTTTATGAGGAAAATATTAGTGTTGGCAACACAGCAAGCTCTGTTTCGACAGTAGACTTGACTGACAAAGTACCGGACAGACCATTGTTGGCGTTAGCGGTATTTGGTTTTTGATAGTTTTTTTGAAAAATTTAGATTTTTTGATCAAATTATGTTCAAAACTAACCTTAAAAAGCTTTAAAAACAGGTCTTTTTCAGAATTAGGTTGAAAACATGTATTTTTTTTTTAATTTTATACAAACACACAAGTTTTGTTTTAAACGTTTTTTCCTTGTTTTAAACATGTTTTTTTCTTGTTTTTAAATTTGCGTTTTAAACAATGAACTTTAGAAAAACACGTTTTTTTGTTTTTTAAATTTGATGTTTTAAACAAATAAAACTTAAAAAAAAAACATTGTTTATATCATATTTTCTCAAACATAATATTAATTTAATATTCTATTGACCTAATTCTACTTTTGTATTAAACTGTGGCGATCAGCTGTCCTGAACAACGTCGCCCGCCGCCACGAGGCTGTGCCGGTGAATCACCGAAATAAGAAAAACCACCAGAATGAGGAGCTCCTATGGCGTAATCGTTCGCCATAAGGAGCGCTCAATTTGGTTCGAAATCATTGCCAACTAGTTCGTGCTTTTAGTTCGCTAGTTCTTTTGCACGACTCATAATGCGAAGCATTAGAGGGTGCTCTACAATCGAAAGTTTATTTTTGTTTTTTAATATTTTAGGAAGCCTCAATATGGATCTAAGCCGTATTGAGGTCTCTGATTTAACTGATGTGAATTAAAGCTTTATCATTACTAAAAACAATATGCATGTAGTGCTGTAAATGGGATTTTGTGGAAAAGCTCTTAGGTGTGGTTGTCCTGATGGAGGTTATTATGAGTTAGGTAAATGAACTAAGAGTGGGATCCTGAGCGAACTAGTTCGCGTACCTAGTTCACCTAAAAGAGCGCTTTTTCCACCTAGGGTCGTTTGGTGAACTACCTAAGACTAGCAACTTGGCTATTGCAATAACAATCATGGATGAGGATGATGACGTGACTGATGATCAGATATCAGATTGATGACTTAGACTTGGAATTTTTTTAAGATAATCAAGAGATTTGAAACAGTTTGGGAAATTTGTTAACTCTTCAACTCTTGTATGCAAAAATAATGAGTTTTATTTTTTTTTAGGTTCTATTATTAATAAATAAAACAATATGTATGTTAAAAGCTGGTGGTTGTATTTGAGAATTTTTCATGTTTATTTACGTATTAAGAAAAAAATGAAAAAAACCGTTTGTTTAATTTAAGTGTTTAAATGATAGCTTTTAAACTGTTTTAAACAAAAACTATTTTAAACCCAAACAAATGTTTAAAACATGTTTAAAACAGTTAATTAAACAAAAATGTTTAAAACGAAACAACCCTGTTCAGGAACGATACTTTTCACATTTTTGAGTTTAAAGAAAGTACAGGGTGTTCTGTTATTAGTTTAGGGTAAATATAAATGTTGTTTACTTTAGAAAATGTTTAAAATGTGGACTGTGGAACAAGATGCCTTTATATAATGGCACATTTTAGGGGAACTTTAAGGATCAACTTATTTCCAGTTGATGGACCAGTTTGAAAAAGGTTTTTTTGACAATCTTGTTAGTACGAAACATTTGTCCATCACAGACGCTAATCAATCTTGCAAAAATTCTTTTTAAAGGGCAAGTCCACTGGGGCCTAGTGCTCCCTTTGTTCTGATATACATCCCCGGGATGGAGACTTTCCCCTAAAAACGTGAAGTTGTCTCCCTAGCCCGTAAGATACTATTTTAATAAAATTAAAAAATTTGTTTAAGTCCCATATTTTTTTAAAAAATGTTCGTTAGTCTTGCCAAAAAAAGAGGGTGCATTTTTGTCAATGGTTTAATGGGGATTCTAACAATGAATGATGTTTTGACCTACTTTCTTCTGTGAAGTGTGGTTTCATTTGCCGGGGTTAAAAAAAATTTGGGAATTTTTTGTCCATTGTTTTATCTTAATTTCTTTTAGCATGTAATAATTTTCCCCTAATGTTTTTTATTTGTAACCTAGTAGTGTAATTTATTAATAATGTTAAAATAAATCTAAGTTGTCCATCATTTCAAGTCAAGTAGTTTTATTTAAATAATATGAAAAAATTTTGGGTAAACTAAGGAATTAATTTTGAATTTTCCATTAAGTTTAAATTGATTAAAAAAAAGGTTAAAAAAATATATTAATGAATTTCTAAACCCAACATAGTCAACGGAACATGGCAAAAATAGGCCTTTAGGGGGTTTTTTTGTGCGTAATGGATTTAAATGTGGTTTCTTGCATTTGAATTGTATAAACATATAGCTTGTAAAACAAATTTAATAAATGGGAAATAAATAACTGCATTTTTGCATTAGAAAATGCATTTTTGAAATTTTCTTTTAAAATTTGCAACCATAAAAAAAAATTTTAACTAGGTAAATAAGTCTGGCCTTGAATTTGTTCCTGGGGTTTTCGGGCCCTTGAACACTCCCTGATATTGACAAGGGCCTGGGAGGAGGGCGCTAAGGATGGTGTAAACGTCGTCTTCTAAAGTTTTACAACAATCCCTAATTCGGGCCAACTTCGTAAAATTCCACTGTACCACGTTTAATATCCTTAGCGCACCGGTGCCCTGAGGGACTTGCAATTTAAGTCAATGTTGGACTTTTAAAACCAGGAACAAAATTCTCAATTTCATCATTATTTACCTAGTTATACATTTTAATAATTGCAAACCTTAAAATGTTATTTTAAAATGTTTTTTAATGCAAGTTTTTATTTCCAATAATTAAATTTGTTCCGGTTTGTAGACGTTGATACCAATCGAATGCAAAAAACCCCTTCAAACCCTTTACTGCACAAAAATCCCCGTTTCCTTGCTAAATTTTTTTACCTTAATCTACAAAAAAAATTGACAAACAAAGAGACTCAAAAATAAATGCATACAAAAATATCCAAAAAGGGTTAATAACTTTTTAAAACAATTACTTGAAAAATATAATGGTAAATTTTCTAACTTTAAAAAAAAAGTTTTTGACATTTAAATATCGATTTTAAATGCCCGGCGCCAATGAATATTTCAGGGATATTTTATTAAATTTTGTGCAACCCTCTGAATAGGCAACCCGCAACAAAATTTTTACGGTTTACAAACATTAATGAAGACCCTGTATATACATATACTCATGGTTTACTTGTAATTAAAAATACCTAAAATCATGCTCTTAAAATTTGCTGAAACAAAAGGATTATACTAACATTTATTAAAAAAAAAAATCAAATTTTACAGGTATTTCCCCCATTAATAAAAAAGAATCCCATACGATGCGCACTTCCCTGATCACACTGTAAATATTTTTATACAAAAATAATACTTTGAACAAGATAAAAAAACTATACTCACAGATTTAAATTCATAAAAGTCTTCAACAGACGGTTTTACCCATCCATGGCCTCGCCGGATGACGACGTGGGCTTCCCCTTTTTTTTTCCAAATGATCCGCGAAGTTTCTTTTTCATCCTCGAACGCAAAGGGAAAAGGGGCGATGATGAAACCCTGATTTTCAAAATAATCATTATAAAAAACTAAAGACGTTTTTTTATAAAAAATATTTATTTATTCATTTATTTCACGAGCACTCCCAATCTTACAAAAGTAAAAACTATAGAAAACTAAATTGTCATATCATAATGGCATAATAATACATTATCATCCCCCTGCATTACAGAAGTCAAAAATTAATAAAAATTAATGATGCCTAAGATGGTTTCTAAGAAAGCTCTCAGATACAGCGATTATATTTTGCTCATTTGAATTTCTCATGATTCTATCAATCGACCTATTCTGTCCATAATTTTTTTTATGGGTTTTAATTTAAATACTTTTACTCTGAGGGATTTTCTGGGAATCGAAAGTTCATTTAGACAGAATTTTTGGAGCAATCAACCAAACCAGGAAGAACTCTGTAAGAGTCATGATTTCGTTTTTCTCCTTAAGGCAAAACTGTAAATATTAAATTTTTTAGAGGATAAAAATAATCTCTGAGATGGTTACTTTTACAATATACTTAAAAAATTTTTTTCTGAATTGATTAATCCTGTCGATATGTTTTTGATAGAAAGGCGACCAAACAGCGGGAAATACTCCAAATGTGGCCTAACCAGAAAATATAGTTGTGTCGAGCAGTACCCCAACCCCTAATTATATGTACCTTATTAATACCCTACCATCAAAAGAGAACTCACGGGGCACCATAACCATAGATCTACCAAACTGTATATATTTAATTTCGGGACATTTAATTTTAACGCGGTACCAAGTAGGGAAAACAATCAAGTCTTGTTGAAATAAAGCATAATGATTGGGACAGTTGCTTTTAAATCTTAAGGTCACCCCAAAAAGGGAAAACAGAATCGAAAAAGCAATTGGATACATCTTTAATAAAGATTAAACAGCATGTTGGAGCAAGGTGAGCTCCTTGAAACCCCTGAAGAACTTTGATAATTCAGATAGATGATTATTTAGCTTAAAATTATTTACCAATTTGGGTTTGATTAATGTTTACAAATCTCAAAAGGCACTAAAAAAAGTTTCTTAAAACTTTTAAAACAGCTTGGGGGGGAAATAAAACCATAAGATGCGAGGTAAAAATATTTCAAAAATTCTTAATTTTTTGAAATTAAACGTTTAGACATTTTCCAAAACAACCTAAAGTGGCCCCAAAAAGAATGTCAAACAGAAAAATGAAAGAGAGGGCCAAATGGACCGACAACTTCTCACTGTTTATTAAATTACGTGGGGTTTTTTGGTTTTAAAAATATTTCACTGCGAAAAAAACCAGGGAGTGGACGAAAAACGGAAATTTAAAAATTGATATTAGAAACCTAAAATATGAACCATTTTCATTAATCGTCTGCTGTGTCTGTCGTAAAGGGAAGTATTGAAAACCCGGTTAATATAGATTTTTTTTGTACCCAAAAATTTTAAAAGCAACGCCTTGGGCCCCAACTAACCAAATAATATAAACAATACAATTATTTGTCAAAATTTTCCCTTTAAAAGAGCTTAAGGATTGTAAAACTATTTTTTTTCCAATTGAAAAAAATTATCGTCTGTAAACGAGTGATTAACAATCAAATTGTGCATAAATTGACATTGTCTATCTGTCAATGTGAAACCAGCATTCATTTGGGGAAAATCTCGAACGGTTCTACGAATGTTTTTTTAAAAATAAAGAATAAACAAAGTATTAGAAAATTTAAAAAAACAATTTGACCTAAAGATTGATTTTTAAAAGTTCACTTTGGGGCTGTTTGTTATTAAAAAATAGACCTATTTTTTCCTTTCTTACGTAATCGCCCTTATGGAAGGGTGTATTTTAGGACTGGTGGGCCCAAAAGGTGGGAAAAAAAGTGTAATATTACTAAATAAAGAAAAAACCCAGGGCTTGTGTGTTAGCCCCCAAGGAAGTTTAGTGTATGGAAGCCCCCCAAAAATGGCCCCTGATCAAAAAAAAGTCCAGCCCAGTATGAAAATAACTGTCAGAGTTGGCCCCGCCGATTCTGGGCAATAACAAATTCCCCGAAAAATTTTAATGGGGTTGCCTACTTACACACTTAAAACAGTGTGAAGTTTAAAAACATTATAATTTTATGAACCGGAGTACGTTTTTTTTTTACCAAACCTCTTATTTTAGTGATTAGTTTATTAAATTTGACTATAATTTTGTGTTTGTTTGTTACATAATATCGTAACAAAATAACTTTGAGGTTGTATGGTTTTGTCTTGCAAACCCAAGGGGGAACCCGTCTTTTAACTTTAGGTAAGTATTTTTTATATTTAAATTAGGTGCTTCTTATAAGACGTAAAGTTAGGTAACCGAATAAATAATAATATATCAATTAGAATAATAGAAAATGAAAATTTTGGGAAATTTTATGATTTCCATGTTTTGTGTATTTCTGTATTATTAAAAAAAAAAGGAACATTTGGTACTTTTATTTCATTTAAAAATTTTTAGTACATTTTTTAAAATTTTATTGATAATGGGCAGACCAGGCAAATTTTAATATATACAGGTCCCAATTGAATGAAAGGAATACAATTTGGTGGTTTTTTTGGGGCTGATTACAAATCAAAAAAAAAACATTCGGCAATTTTGCGAGATTTCATCAAAATGAAAATCAAACAAACCTTATTTACATATTCCCCCTTTCTTTTTGCAAAAAATTTTGATTTTTACACTAAAAAAAAATATTTTCCAAAAACCTTTAAAAAATTTTTTTTTGTTTATTTACACCTTTTTTCACTTTTATTTTTTTAACAAATATGGCTGCCTTTGAATTAAAAATTAATTTAATGGAAAAAAAATTTAAAAAAAATAAAAATACATTTTAAAAGGTGTTTATAAAATATCTGTGCCATTTATGTAAAAACAAAAGGGAAAAAAAAGGGAAATATAGTGAAAATGATTTGTTTAATTTTCAATTTGATGATGAAATCGAAAAAAAATTACCGAAAAAAATTTTTCAGATTTGTAATCGCGCCCCAAAAAACCCCGTATACCAAATTTGATCAAAATCGGAGAGGGGGCCTTTCGAGACATTACCATTTGTTTAAAAAAAAATTTGATTTTTGGTTTTTAATCTTTCATTATCAACTTTTTTAAACTCGACATACTGTACAACCTAATATTTACAATTATTACAATGGATACTCAGGTACCAAAAGGGTTTCTAACAAACTTTTTAAACCCCTGTTATTCTGTCTCATGAATGTTTGTTATTAGTGAAAAGTATATGCCTAAAAGCAGTTATAAAAAATTTTTATTTTAATGTACAACCAGAATCTTAGGATTAGATTAAACTCATTTACACTATCTTGCCCCTTTTTTTATCACAAAATTGGTGATAATAAAAATACTATCATACAATGTTTGAAATTTATTTTAAAAAAACGTGTTTTTATTTATTTACAAAGATTTTTGATAAAAATACAAAACTTCCCAAAAAAATACCCTTTAAATAAAGGCAGTAAAGTGGCGCCATCTATTTTTTTCCCTATTATATCAGATGATATAAAAATCAATATTACACAATAATTTTAAATATTCTATTGTAGTATCCTTTTAAAAACCAACAATTTTTTGTAAAAAAATTTAAAAAAAAAGTGAATGTTGGGTTTACATTTGATGATGCAATTTTAATTGGAAAAAAAATTA
>JAHBCN010013073.1:0-25359 GCA_019359885.1 Listronotus oregonensis
ATGTGTTTTCTACACACCCGCAAAAATTAACAACCCCCTGGTAAAGTTTGGCAACCTATAGGGGTGGGGGAACATAACCTCACTTTAGAAAGGCGTTCGTTCCTTTTTTTTATTTTAAAATTTTTTTTCAAATAAAAAAAAAAATAAAATAATATAAAGAATCTGGAAAAAGTTATTTTTTAAAAAACATAGTGATTCTCTTCGTACTGTGTTAAAGGTAGGTTATTTAGCTATTGAAATGATAGAGGTCTTTATTTATGGTTTATATTATGTAATAAGTCTTTTTTCGATTTTAGATGCCTCGACGCTGTTGCATACGTGAATGCAAGTCAAACTATGATTCTAGCTTAAAGGAATTAAACAAAAAATGTGAAACAACATTTAGTTTCCTAAGTGCCCAAAAAAAAGACTAGAGGAGGGTTTTAAAAGCTATTTCAAGAAAGAACTGACTCCTTCTAAAAATAGTGTATGCTGTAAAACATTTTAATGAACGGACATTATCCAATTTCATGAATTTACAACATCGGGAGAGTAAAAAAGTGCCCTTGTATACCCAAAGTTGTCTGAAAGTGAATACGAAGTTTCCTTTGGAAACAGATTACTATTTGAAAAAATCAGAAGTTGACGAGTCATCTAAAATTTAGTGTCGGGCTTTTGGTCATACTTTTTAAAAAAAACTCAAAAAAAATTTAACAGTTCTAAAACATCTTTTGCCAAAACTTGTTTTTTCATTTTATATTTTTCATATAATATATATATATATTATAAAATTTAATATATATTTTTTAATATATTATATTTATATATATATATATATATATATATATATATATATATATATATATATATATATATATATATATATATATATATATATATATATATATATATATATATATATATATATATATATATATATATATATATATATCTTCGATACTGCAGTACATAATTATTGAGAGTAAGGTTGAAGCTCAGTTTTTAAGCTCTAATCAAGAAAAAATGTTGTTATGCTCACTTACAGAAGAAAGAGTTAGGTCAGATTATTTTTTTAATCAATTCAAAGGAAACTCTGACCAATGTGGCAAAAATAAAAAAAATTATATGATTTGTTCAGTTTTTAGCAATGTTATGCTCTATAATTTTGTAAAACTTAAAAATAATCAAAATTACGAAAACCAAAAAGAAAAACAAGAAAATAAACGCAAATACTTGGAAACTGAGGTCAACTCTCAAAAAAAGAAGGAACTAAAAACATTTAAAAATTAGATTTAATGTAGTCATGTTTTTTTCAATGTTTATAGGTACACGTAACTACATATACAGTTTAAGTTTACATAGCTTTATGGCTTTTTTTTGTGTAACAAATTTTGCTCTTGTATTTAAATAAAACCTAAAATGTATAATTATTTGTTTTTTTTATGCCTACCCATTCAACCTGTTTCCTGGTTGCACAGAAAGTGCGACATTTTGTAAGTAATCTAGGTATTTAACTCAATTATTTATTTAACATATCTATATGTTTTACAAAATTTTATTCAAAAATAACGTGGTTTTTTGAACTTTTACACCCATTAAAGTTCAAAAAACCGCGCCGAAAAGGTAAAGCTGCATGCTTTTACCCGGACCACCTTCATCAGCTGTTTGCGGGGTTGCCACATCAACAGCGCGGCTTGTTAATTTAAGCGGGCTGTGGATCTAGTCTACATATGACATACATGCAGAAATCTAATTGGTCGTATCCCTTCTCATAAAAGTGACGCCAGAAGAGGTGTTCTTTCTTGTGCACTCTCTCAACATGTAAACACTGCTGGACACGCTATGGACTGGCAGAATGCAATAATTTTGGATAGAGCTGACAATTGGTACAAAAGAACTTTCCTAGAAATGGTACATATTTACTTACAACCAAAATCTATGAATAAAAGGAGTGATATCCAAAATCTTAGCTCCATTTATAATTATATTCTCTCGTACAAAAAAACGATAACAATTTTTCTTAAATTCAATAATAAGATCTGAACTTTGCATTTTGTAGGTACATACATATTACAATCTATTAATTTTAAATCTTTGTAAATGGTATTCATTTTCAAAATACAATAATGCATCTGCAAACTCAATTGTGAGCAGTGTATAAATAAATTTCCTAGGCACCACGACAGATGGCTTGTCAGTTCTGCATGATGCGGCCGTGATGTCCAAATCTTAAAAATGGAAAATCCAAAGTTTTTTAAAATCATTATATCAAATTTCTTATTTCTTTTCAACTGACAGCTCATTGGTCGTTAAGTTTTAAAACCGTACTTGTTTTTGTAAGTTTTTTTTAAATATAAATTTTTTTGCTTTTTTTATATTTCTTTATCCGTAAAAGTCTTGTTAGTAACATGGTGGCAACGATCCACGTGCTAAAAACAAATTAAAATCAATGTAGTTTAAAGAGGAATGTGAATGAAGTTTTGTTCTTCATTGCTATTAAACCTGTTTCATGTTTTCAACTCACATATGGTAAGAACTTTGTAAAAAGGAGAATTATTTTGTTGGTTTCAATAACAAGAATCATTTTCTTTTATTTTTAGATTGTCCTGATGATGGGAAAAGTTTTCCAAAAGCTCGACTTTTTCAATAAAGAGTTAATTACTTAAAAATGGCCTTTCAATGACTGCATTTCCACTACTCTGGTTTCAGATTTTTTTTTTTTATATATATATATATATATATATATATATATATATATATATATATATATATATATATATATATATATATATATATATATATATATAAGGGTCAACGGGGAAACGGTAAAGATACGAAATGGGTTTTAAAATTATTTGGCCCCCCAAAGTTGCCATTTAGTTGCCTTTAAAAAAACAAAAACCATGGGCCCCCCCCAAAAGGGAAAATTTTTTGGGTTTTTTAAATTTTTTTTTCCGTTTTTTTGAACCCATTCCCCCAAATTACAAAAATGTATAAACTTAATACTTATTAACAAATAGGGAAACCCCCTATGAAATGATGGGGTTCCTTGTTTACTATTGTTCTTAGGGAAAATATGTTTATTTAACAAAAAAATTTTAAATGTTAACATCAGTAATTGGGATTTTAACTGCTTAAAAAAAATCAAAAAATAATTGAGTGCCGCATTTAGAAAAATAAAATAAATTTTACAACTTTCATTTTTTCCCGGCATGTTGTTAGGCAAACCTAAATGCGCAACTTGCCATAATTTAACCGACTTCGTATCTTTTACGGTTTTCCCAAACCCCCATGCATGCACTCGAATCTGTGGCACCCTTTCAATAAAAAAAAAAATTATATATATATATATATATATATATATTTTATATATATATATATATATATATATATATATATAAAAAAAAAAAAAAAAAAAAAAAAACCAAAAAAAACCACCCAAAAAAATTTGTTATAAGCTAAAGGTTTTTCAAATCGACATACAGCCGAATAAAAGGGAAATTTTTTTTTTTTGTTTACATCAAAGCAAAACCGTTAACATTATTTTTTTTGATCAAATTTTTTTTTAAAAATTTTTAATTAAACAAATTTAAGCATTTTTAAAAAATTTTTATTTTAAAATTTATCCAAAGCTATCTGTATTTTCAACCCCTAAGTTTGGGAAAAAAAAATTTTTAAAATTTGAGTCCAAAGCATAGCAATAAATAATTTAAATGTTTAATTTAAAAGACAAAAAAAAAAAAAAGAACTTAACCTTAATATTTTCTAGATGTGAAAAAAAAAAAAATTTTAAAATTTTTTTTAAAATAAAATTTCAAAAAAAATTAATTAACAAATTTTTAAACAACCCCCCATTAACAGCTAAACAATATCCCAACCGACTAAAACATTTCTAACGGTGTTGATATTTCTTTTATTAATTTTAAAGAAATAGCGTTTTGACGCTGGTTTTTATTCTCAAATTTTACATTTTATAAATGAACTTTTTAAGTGACCCACAAAAGATCTTCGGTGAAAGATCAGGGGACCTGGCTGGCCAAAAATCCGGTACCGTGGATCAATAAAGCCGTTAAAAGCATTTTTCATGTACCCCTAACCAAAGGGTATTATGGGGGGACCATCCAATTGGTACCAGATTATTTGATCTTCCCGAACAACTTCTTCCAAAGGGGTACGAAAGAGAAAATGCCTGGGAAAAAGACTAAACTACATAATAAAAACTAAAATTTGGGGCAGCGCCAGAGGGACCAACCAGGATCCCAATAACAGGGGCCAAACAACCCCCCTGGATATGCACTAAAGAAAACTTTAAAAGTAGAAGCAGAGACCCAATACGAACTTCCTCCGACCATATACCTACACTTTACCATCCACAAGAACGGGAGTACAAAAGCAAAAACGCAAACTACAGAAAAGCAAATTGGGCAGGATATAGGAGTTTCATCAACCAGGAATGGAGAATGGAGAGAGAACTGAACTCAAAACAAAAAATAGACGATACCATAAACGAACTGACGCGGACAATACAAGAAGCAAAAAAGCAATTTATCCAGGAAACCGAAAGATCCCACAGGAACCTACCAGACGACATTGAGGAACAAATCAAGAGCAGAAACAAAATCCGAAAAAGATACCAAAGAACAAAAAGCCAGCTGACCTCGACACGCTCCTGGAAGCAAATAACACCATAACCAAGCTCATACAATCGTACCAGGAAGACAGCTGGCAAAGGAGACTGCTAAAAGACCAAAGAAACAACAACCTATGGAAAAACGTCAAAAACACGAAGAACAGGAACACCCGGAAAGACCTACCACCACTCAAAACTACAGAAAACAACACAATCAGATACATAACAGACAAAACCGAAAAGGCAAATCTAATAGGAACAAAGCTAGTAGAAATCAGTAACCAAACCAGGAACCTACAAGATGCAAGAACAAGGAAACGAGTCAAAGCCAACTACCAAACCATAATAACAGAACAAATAATAACACCACAAGAAGAACTAACAACCCCGAGGGAAGTCAAGAAAACACTAGGAAAGTTCAAACCATTTAAAGCCCCAGGACCTGACAACCTGCTCCCAATAGACCTAAAAAATATACCAAACAAAGCAATAGTCCAATTAAATTACATCTACAATGCCTCCCTGAAAATACAGTACTTCCCGGACCCTTGGAAAATAGCGAAAATAAGAGCCATTCCAAATCCCAACAAGGAAGCAACTGAAGTTAAAAACCTAAGACCGATAGCCCTCCTAAACATAATGGGAAAAGGATACGAAAAAATAATCCAGAAACGACTGAACAAAGACCTGGAAGAAAACAACAAAATAATCGAAGAACAATTTGCATTCAGAGAACGCAGATCAACACAACTCCAACTTGCAAGAGTGATAGACTACGCAATGGTGAACAATAACATCCACAACACCACCACACTCGTAGTACTAGACCTGGAAAAAGCATATGATACAATGTGGAGAAAAGCCTTGATTCACAAAATGGACGAACTAAACTGCCCCAAATATCTTACAAGAACAATAGCAAGCTTCCTAAATAACAGAAACATGAAGATACTGATAGAAAACAAAGAGTCCAGAACATACCACCAGGAAGAAGGACTCCCCCAAGGCAGCATTCTATCCCCCACACTGTTTAATATATTTATAAACGACGTCCCCAAGAAGAATAACACGGAAATAGCGCTATACGCAGATGACATAGCAATTTACACCAGGTCAACAAAAGAAGAAAATGCGATAAGAAAATGTCAAGAACATATAGCACAACTAGAAAATTACCTCAACAAATGGAAACTGAAATCAAACCCACTAAAAACACAACTAATAGTGATGAATAAGAAAACAAAAAGAACACCAAAAAGTATAACAGTAGGAGGAGAAAACATTAGAGAATCAGACAAAATCAACTACCTGGGAATAATAATCGACAGAAAACTACTTTTCAAGGAACACATAAAACAGACAAGGAGCAAAGCAGGAATAGCGGCCGCAGCAATACACCCTTTCATACAACAGACCAGCAGACTCGAAGAGAAAACTAAAATCAGACTATACAAAACCTACGTCAGACCAGTATTAGACTACGCATACCCAATCTGGAGCTCGGCAGCAACAACCACTAAGAAAAAGATATATACTCTGGAAAGGAAAATATACAGAATAATAGTCAGGATCCCGTGGGAAGAACAGACAACCATAGAAGAAATATACCGAAAAATCAAAAAAAGAGAAACTGGAACGAAGACACGCAAACACAGCCAGAAAATTCTTCACCATAACAACCAGAAACAACCGACTAACAGAAATAATTGGAACCCTAAGAAACGACAATCTGCCTTTCCGCAAAATCCACAGGATAATCAATGAAACTATATTGAACAATAAATTACTAACGACACATCTGCGAATAATCTACCCTAGCCAAATCAAGACAGGTAAAGCGAAGCCGAAAATAAGCCTTACAAAGAAAATCAAGAAGAAAGAAAAGAAAAGATAAAGACACACCAAAAACAAGCAAAAACACCCAAATGCAGGGCCGGAGTCGGGAAGAAACCGAAGAAAAGTCCATCAAAAGAAGCTAACAAAACGAAAAGGCAACAGGGTCTATCTATCTATCCAAGGCGGATCCAATTTGATTTTGAAATAAGTCCAAATAGGTTTTTGCTGTCAGGTTATAGTCCATAAAAAAGGGTCCAATGATATGGTGTCCGATGGTTCCCACGAATACATTTGTTTTTTGGGGATATTGTGTCCGAGTATGAACAAAGCGATGTTCATTTTCTTGGCCCCAATACCGGCAATTCTGAACATTTGGTTCATTGTTCAGGGTGAATGTACATTCATTGGTAAAACAAATATTTCTTAAAAAATTCCTATCGTTATATGCTCTTTTTATTCTACGCTCTTCATCTCCTTCCTGCAGCTCTTGATGTTTTTCGAATTTATTCAAATAACATTTGTGTTTTTTCAAAGTGCGCAATACCGTTGTATGATGTTTATTTACCTCTTGCCCAAGAACCCTCGTACTAACCATTTTGTTTTCCTCCACACTCTTGTCTCTTTCTTTGGCTCTATTTTCGATATCCTGATTTGAACATTTTCAATTATTTATTATGGTACCTTTGGACTCGAACTTACTGACAATACGTTTAATACTTGAAATTGACGAAACGGGCTTGGTGGGGAAATAAACTGAAAACATTTCAGATACCGCTCTAAAACTGATTCCCTTATAATGCCACTTAATTATGGATACTTTTTCGTCAATTG
Organism: Listronotus oregonensis; assembly: GCA_019359885.1. Taxonomy (NCBI): domain Eukaryota; kingdom Metazoa; phylum Arthropoda; class Insecta; order Coleoptera; family Curculionidae; genus Listronotus; species Listronotus oregonensis. The sequence continues at coordinate 7,277 of JAHBCN010013073.1, forward strand.
AATAATTCATATATTTTTTTTAAATACCGACTGTCACTGATTTATTGACACTTTTCCTCATGTCAGGGAAAATATTCATTTTACCGGTGCCTGCTTGGTTTCACTTGAACCGAAAATTTGGTAATTTTGCAATTACATTTAATTAAATAATTCAAGATTCGCTTATTGAAACTTGGCACGGGGGCTTGTCAGATTGGTCTCTTTAAAAAGTTATCTTACATTTTTTTTGAAAAATGTACAGGGGAGCCAATAATTGACCCCCTTAAAATATACATGGGATTTCCTATGTTCCGCTCGGCGACGCACCACCCGGTATAAGGTCCTTATTTTTAGAGTATTTTTAGCTATCACTTCAAAATAGTTAGAAATACATTACTAACCGGAACGTCATGTAACAATTCCCAAATAAAAAAAAAATGAAAGTCCAAGAATTTGGTGTTTATAAAAAAATTAATGAAACTTTTGGTCAAAGAAAGCTTACTAATAAAACCTGCTTTTAGTTACCACTTTAATTGTTTAGATTTGAGATTATATAAATAATGATCAGGTAAATTTAGCTTGGAAATTTGAAATTTGAAATGTTTAAATTTGGGTACAAAAGATACGGCTTGAGGGAAATTACGTATTTCCAGGTTTAATATCGGTGTAAGAGGAAATTTAATTTGTTACGTTTCGTGGGTTTGTTTTATATTATTCATTGTCTTTCATACAATAAACCTAATTTAACTGACTTATGGCCGGTGGCTGAGCTATTTAAAATATAATCAAAGTAACCAGCCAGCCGACAGTTTCAATCTCTTCTAAAGGTATAAGGATATTTAGGTTCATACATCTTATCCACCCAAATTAATTTTTTCTTAGGTTGGTAGTAGTTAGGCAAAAAAGTATCTTTTATTTTATTACAAGATGATATTTTAGCGCCAGCCACCGTCCCGACTAATACAAAAGATGGAGCCGAGATTTGGCCGTCATCGGTAATATGGCACTTCTTCATTGCAGTATGTTTATTTAATGCCAGTAGTTACAATTTCGTGGCGAGTTGGTGTAGTGGCAGCATACCCCGTTGAAGACCCGGGTTCAAATCTCGCATTATCCATTGGACTTTTTCATAGCTCGTCACCTCACAGAAGGCAATGGAAAATCACTGGGTAGTATATCTGTCTAGTGAACCCTCTCACATGTGCTTCGGAAGGCACGTAAACCCGGTGGTCCCCATATCTGTGTCTAGTTGGTACGGAACACACATATGTGCGAGAGAGCGCCTACGCTCTGAATAGAGTACGGCACTGCAAGAAGTTACAATTTCTCGCAGAAGGACAACCTTGTGGACACAGGGGGTAGTTATAAGGGATTAAAGTGGCAATTGTGTTCTTGTAAAGGTTGCCATTGATGATAGGCTTAAAAATATGTTAGTAAAGTTAGTATTCACATAACCAAACAAAATTTAAATAGGCGGCGGACACATGGGTGGATACATAAGGAAATCAAGGACGTGGGTAAAATTTGGATTAAAGACCGTTATTGGTGATATGACATTTCTCCATTGCAATGTATTTATTTAATGCCACTAGTTACAATTCCTTGCAGGAAGACAACCTATTGGATACAAGAAAGAGGCAAATTTTTTTAGATTAACTCTGCTACCGATAATAGGCTTAAAAATATGTCGGGTAAATATATATTAATATAACCAAAAAAAATTGGAAAACTGTGTGGATACAATAGGAGAGGGGGGCGGACAGGAATGAAAATGTGTCTGAAAAGCCGTTATCGGTGATATGGTATTTCTCCATTGCAATGTGTTTATTTAATGCAAATAGTTATAACCCCTTGCATGCGGACACCCCAGTGGATACAAGGAGTACTTTTCTTTTAGTTAAATGCCGTCATCCATTATATGGATACAAAGGGGGTGGCGGACCAAGGTAATAATTTGGGTAAAAGGTCGTCATCAGTAATATGTCCGCCTTTTCAATCATTTATTATGGAATCCGTAAGGAGTCTAAATTTAAAGAAAAGGACAGCTAGGATGCATAAGCCGGTAAATCAGGGGTAGGTCAATTTTGACTTTTAAGATCTCATTTTGATTGTTTTTAGATTCTGGTGCCTAATTCAAATTATATAACTGTTTAATGTATTAATAAAAATCAATTTTATTACAAATTTTTCGTCGTTTTTTTTTTATTTTTGAAATTAGATTTAAGGCTTGCTTTGAGATCCGCTGCCTTAATATTTATATAACTCATTTTTTTTTCTTGAAGGATAGGAAAAAATATTTATTTCTTTGGTATGTGAAAAAATACAGATGCTTTTTTAATATTACTATATTTTTCAAATTAAATTAAAATCATAAAACCATTGGCAAAAGTCTAGGGCTAAAGTAGTTAAAAGTTTAAAATAATATTTTGTTTCCTTTTTATTTATCCAATTCTCTACAAATAATTAAATGTACTATTGAGGATTGCCCTTACCTGAAAAAAATTGCTATTTCACCCCTTATATCTACTCCTTGTATTCACTAGGTTGTCCGCCTGGGATAAATTGTAACTATTGGTAATAAATAAACACCTTACAATGGAGAAATGCCATGTCACTGATGATAGCTTTTCGCCCAAATTTTGACCCCTGTCCGCCACTCCCTTTGTAGCCATCCAAGTGTTCGCCTTTTAAGATTTTGTTTGATTATGTGAATATCTGCTTAATGGACATATTTTCAAAAAATATTGATGAATGCCGTTACCGAAAAAATTGGCCACTTCTACCCCTGTCTACTAGGGTGTTTTCCCCCAGTAACAATTGGCATTAAATAAGCACATTGCAATGGAGAAATGTATATTACCGATGATAGCTTTTCACCCAAATTTTTACCCCTCTTCGCCACCCCCTTGAATTTCTTTAGAATCGCTTATATTTTGGAATTATGCTTGATTTGACTACCACAAGATCGCTATACAATTTGAAATAGAATTTGACACTTACATTTATTACAGTATAACAATACCATGACAACACAATATTACTGATGACAATAAAAATATTCTGTAAGTAAATCTAATTTAAAATTTATTTTATATACCTGCCTATATATTGGTTTTTAAATAAGGTCTTTGAATAGAACTAACCACAACCTACGGTCTTGTTTGACAATTTTCACATTTCATGCAAAAACGTTGTGTTTTTTACCCTTGCTACGTAAATACCTATTTAGGTAAGATAATTACTAAAAACCCCATTCTTGCACTATTTTATAAGTGTTAAAAATGTTTAAAATAATGGTAACAGAACACCTTGATAATAAGACCATTGTGTGTTTTAAAAAAGTAAGCCCAATTTCAACCAAATTGGTTTGCTTGTTTACGCGTTATGTTAAATGGTTATCCCAGACATCAAATATTTCAGCAATTTTCGCTGCCTAAGTTAAAGAGTTACTTAGCAAACTGCAATGGCTTTTAAAGATTCAAACTACAAAGAAACGTAAAAAAAAATAATTTAGTTTTGTTGTCAAAGTTTAATAAAGTGATGTCTTGCGTTATTTTAATAACACCACGTTCTTTAAATTGTCATTTTGCCTTGATCTTAAACTTAATTTTTATATATTTATATAATTTAAAAGAGCAAAAGTCATCTGTAGTGGGTAGTTAAAAACTCCAACCGAAATATACGCTAATTTAGTGGTTATAGATATTAAGAAAATACGTATATTAAACTTACCAGCTCCCATAAAAAAAATAATATTGTATCTAGGCGTTTGGAAACTCTTAATATTGTAAGAAAATGTAATTACTAGTATATTAGTACGTCATACAGTGTTTAAAGCGATAAAATAAAATAAAACAACCCACACGTTCCTAGCAATGGCTTCCTAATTACCACAAGCCATGTAGCAGATAAAATTGGGTCTTTGTCAAAAGCAAAATCAGATACCTTATCATTAATTAAAGCTACTAGATATGGGTTTATTCTTAAATATATCCTTTATGCCCCAATTTGGACTGCTCGGGTTGCCAAGGTTACCAAATCTATTTATAGCAAAAACCATTCGGAAAAGGTCTGGCACTGGGCCGAAAATGTAGCAGCACCAGTTTGTCAAAATATATTGTTCCGGGACACCCCGTATAAAAACACGGATCCTGGTTTTACACCTTTTTATTGGATATCTGGTTTACAAACGTTTCTATGGTAACACTTTAACGTAACGTAATAATGACAACTGTTTAACCTTTAACTGTCTGTCAACTTCTTATCTCGTCTGAATACAAAACTAAACTGATTCGTGCGGATTTCCTTCGCGCTTTATATAGTAATGTGGAAAATAATGGAAAAGTCTGGAAAAGTCTAGAATTAGCTGGAAGGATTCTTTTACTACAGGATGTAAGAAAGTGTAAAAAGGATGTCTCCAAACGCCCTCAGGATAATCCGCAATGACCGTCGAAAAAGGAAAAATAATGTCCTATTTTAAATAAATTATTAACCTAAATAAAATAATTCTAACCTTTTATATTTCTAATAACTAAACACTAACTAAAGTCTGTAACAATATTGTTAAGTAAGGTGATATTGTAATAGAAGAAAAAAATAATTTTGTGTTTTATTTATATTGTAATAATATTCGTGGACGATGTCTCGGAAGAATCTAATATAAAATCAAACCATAATCCAAATTCGGATGTGCCTTGACAATAATTAAAGCAATGAAGTACATATAGGAAATTTTAATATTTGTGTTTATATAGTCTTTAAAACCCTTTTCTAAATACTCGTATAATATGTATTCCAGATGCTGGTTCTTTTTGCTTTTCAAAGATTTGTTAAAAAAGTAGTGTTAAATATAAATTTACGTCTATTGGTTTGTCTTTGGCGTACCGTTTTTACAATTTAAAATAATTTAATTTATTTCCACAGGATATAGTTTAGTTACGCATAATATGATGGAAGTATTAAAAACTAAGCTCATTTGCATTTTTAGGTATCATTTTAGTCTTTAAAAAAATTTTGACTCGCACACCACGCCGGACCATCTATGTTTCTATATGCTTCCATACCAGTTAAAGGTTTAGACTTTTTTTTTAAATAAAAAAAGTAGTTATTTTAAATATTTCTTTGACAGTTAGCGTTAAACGTTTAATTTGCTCAATAAATTAAACTGTGTTTAATTATGTCATCAGCAATGAAGTTGTAAACGCTTTCTGTTTTAAATCAATAAAAACATTACAATTTAACTTATTTTCTAAGTATCAATAAGGAGAATAATTTATTTATATTGATAGTTAATTGGTTTTAAGTTCTACTCATCAAAATAAATGTGTGATATAGCTTTAACAGTTAAGTGTTATTAATTATACACGCGACTGTAGTTGATATATTTATAAACTTGTCATATTGATGAAGAGAAATTTATTAATTAAAATTGGTAGATATTTATTTTTATTTGAATTTGTTGGTACAAGAGAACTTTTTTTTAAGAATAAATTCTGTTTTATTTAAAATATCTCTAGAAAAATGATGATATCGTTAAGTAAACAACTGTAAGAAAGGAAAGGTAGATAATATGTAATATGTACAGGGTTACCCAACGAGGACCGCTTTTTTGACTCTACCTGTACTTTTATAAAAAAAAGTGAAATTGCCATCATACATAATTTTTCTTTTCGAATCCGAAAATGATTAATGTAAAATAATTGAACATCAAATAAAACTGCTAGGGGTCATTTTAATGTTTTTTTAAATGGAATGCCATATTTTTTATGTGATTATCCGATTCCTCGTATATCTTTTGATCTAAAATGATATTGTTTTAATTCAAAATGGTCCATTTTTCGCACGTTTAAATCAAAAAAAATTCGTCTACCCTGTCATTAACACCTGAAATATTAATATGGATACCTGTTCACTCTTTAACGGTAGTGTCATTCAGACAACTAAAAAAATTAAATTTAAAAGTTGTTTATATTTTTCATGAATTAGGAACAAACAACGTTAAAAAATGAAATATTCATTAGAAGACCGTCTACACATTGTAAGACAATAGATACAATTCTAAGAATTAAAATCATATTTGTAGAATAGATACAAAACAAATATAAAAACAATATAACATATAAAACAAACATCCCATAAGAAAAAACTATAAACAGGTATCCGCATCAATATTTCAGGTGTTAATGACACGGTAGACGAAATTTTTTTCAATTTACACGGCAGAAAATGGACCATTTTGAATTAAAAAAATATCATTTTAGATCAAAACATATACGAAGAATCAGATAATCACATAAAAAATATGGCATGCCATTTAAAAAAATATCAAAATGACCCCAAGAAGTTTTATTTGATGTTCACTTATTTTACATTAATCATTTTCAGATTCGGAGAAAAAAATTATTTATGACGTCTATTTCACTTTTTTCATAAAAGTACAGGTAAAGTCAAAAAAGAGGCCTGTCTAGTCCTCGTTGGATAACCCTGTACCTTTTAATAGTTTAAACTTTTAATTTTTTGTGTTTTCTTATAAAATTCTTTTCCAATTGGTAAATAAATATACCGTCACCCAGAGGTTGTTTAAAAATAAAATAAATGTATTGCATGTAAAAGGTATTAAATTTTAGCGGTTTAATTTTATTTGTCAGAACCTGTAAAATGAAAGTCAAATATGGCTGTCATTTAGAAGCGAGTTTCGGAGGTAAAATACTTCTTTACTTGGATCTCCACGTGAGAAGTGCTCCTGGGTGCACAGATGTCAAAAAGTAAAATATATTTTATTAATATCTGTGGAACTACCTCCGATCTAAAATCGGTTTATCGTTACTGTTAATTAGGTTGGTCCGACACTCTTGTCCTTTGTCTTACCTTTAGGTATTATACTAAATATATCTTCCATAGTTACGATATGACAATATCTAATCTAATAATTATAATAAGCATTTTTAGGATCCACAAATCTAACCCTCAGGTCAAAACGGCCGAAACTTTCACAGTATGTATCTCGTTCACTAGTCCTATCATAAAACCTATCTATTTCTTTTAGGAATCCTATTATAAAACCTACTTTTTATCATTTTCCAACTACACATTTAAAAATGATACCCTTTTTGTTTAGATCACGACTGATCAATGTTTTATACTCTGCACATTTTAGGGCTGTAGAATACCCAAAAGAACATTTTCCTTCTTTTAAAACCAAACGTTTATATGGACTGGAAAGCAAATCAGCAATTGTCTTTAAAAATGTGCTTTTAAACTTGATTTCACCCTTTTTAGAAATTCTAAAGCAGAGGTTCCCAAATTGGGAGGCCCGCCCCCACCAGGGGGGCGTGAAGACATGTCAGGGGCGGCGTGAGCGCGAGATCAGTTAAAAATGAAAATCTATATTGAAAACGCTAGAATGAATGAAGAGCTACTGTTTTCTACGGAGTTAGTGACTACTATAAAAGCTGTTGATGTAATGAAAGCAGTATCAGAATTTTTTGACAAATATGACAAATCTCGTGGTAAAAACTGATACGCGTATGCACAAATGGTGCCCCTTCAATGCTTGGTTCTCGCTCAGGCTTCGTGCAGTTGGTAAAAGAGAAAAATGCTAAAGTGACTGGAATTCATTGTTTTTTACATTGTTTAGCTTTGGCAGCCAAAAGGTTTCCAAACGAATTCAATACTGTCTTAAGACTGTGTATTAAAGTAGTTAATTACATAAAAAAACTGCATTAAATACTCGACTGTTTAAAACAAGTGTCGTTGACTTATTTGTCGGAATTCTTTGACTCATTGAACAGTCTTCATTTAAAACTGCAGACTGAAAAAACAAATATAGTGACTCATCGTGATGTCATCAAGATGTACATTGAAAAATTGCAGCTTTGTAGATGGAAAATATCAGAAAACCCCTGCAATTATTTGAATTTTTGCCTAAGTAATGTCAATTTCACAAGACCCATAGTTTGAGGAGGTTTTTGAAGGATCACAATTGTAAAGCCTAATATCAAACCATTTGGATAAGCTTACTAAAGAGTTCGGGAAATAATTCCCACACTCTTATGATGAGAGTATTTAAAGATTGTCAACATTGACTGCCTGCTGAAACATGCAAGAAGAAGGTTTGGAAATAAAGCATAATTTCTCTGCCAAATATGACTTTGACAAAATGGACAAGTCATCATTTTGGATCAAATATTTTAAAGTGTACGCTAGTGTATCACAGTATCACAGGCAGCTATTCGATGTATTTGCGTTTTCGAGTACCTACCTGTGTGAAAAGGCATTTTTAACCCTCGTTGCAATCAAGACTAAGTACCGGAATAAACTTGATGTTGTCAGTGACTTACGTTGTGCACTTATTAAAACACAACCAGGACTTGGTTTACTAGTAAAGAAAATGCAAGTCCACCCATCTTACTAGCTTATACTATTTTTGTCGATGTTTTCCGCTTAACAGTACCTTTTTTTAATTGAGACTCATTATGTATCTTGTGATAGTAAAAATACATGTTTTGTTTTTAATGTGCCGTTTGGATGCCATGAGGATTACAATATACTGTTGCGTCAAATGCATTCTCGTGTGAATGGACAACGGATTCTGTGCCGTATTTAGATTACAACGCAAATTTTTCGGATTTGTGGCGTACGCTGAAAAGTGGGATCGGACGGTGTTTGCCTTGGGGATTGTGTTATTTTGGAAAGTCAAAACACCTGTTACTAATTAACAAGTTGTTAAGGTAAATTAATAGGTAGAAATAAGTGTAAAAACAACCCTTTCTTTGAAAAAAGCAAAGAAAATATATGTTTATTTTTACATACCCATAAAAGTTACTGTGAAGGGGGGCGTAAAAGGTTTTTATTTTAACAGGAGGGGGCGTGGTATAAAAAAGTTTAGGAGCCTCTGTTCTAAAGACATGGGCATTTTTCTGGACGGCTGGAAAGCACCAAATGTGCAACCTCCTTTTTAAAAAGGATCAAAAACTTTCCATTCTTATTATACAACCAAATATTTTTTAACAGTTGTTTGCAATATTTATTTTATCATTCAAAAAGAAAAAACACTAAATTCTACATGACGGACAGTGCGAATTCCGTAACTAAAGGTCTTATTGTTTTTCCCATAACTGAAGTTCCTTGGCAAATCCGAGCAGAAACGTTTTAATCAACTTCTAAACTTCTTTTTGAAAGTTCTATTAGAGCAGAATTTTAAGTTAAACTATTCTTAAATATGCCTTTTTGGCACAAAAAGCAATTTTCAAAAGTAGAATTCACATTTTTGATAAATTTAGCTTTGATAAATGTGTAAACAGCTGATATTGTAGGTAGGTTAGTTTAAAGTGAGTGGACTTTTTACGCCCTCCACACCTTTTTATATTTCTCCCAATAGGATCGGACTTCTAATGAATCCGATACCAGATTAGAAGAGAGTTCTTACATCTCCTCTTACTTGTGTCGCTACCGGACACGAGCACAATGTGTTCTGATGTGTCCTGGTGTCCCTGTCTCCTGGAGAGTATGACGAGCAGACGATTAGATCCATTATGCCCTCCTCTCCCGGTCTAGTGACGTGGGTAGCTACTCAGGTTCTTGTTACAGGAAGCTCAGCCTGTATCCTATAAAAACGGTCCTATCCGCTTTCTGTTTAAGGGAACCTTTTCCTATAAAAGCGGTTCTGTCGCCTCTTTTGGATTCAGCGAACCCTTTCTAAGCACCAGTGTGTTCGGGATGGATTAGCCCTTCCCCGTGAAATAGGCGCCGGTGACTTCAGGGGCACCTTACGAAACGGATTCACCCGTTTCGGTCGGCGCACCTTTGTCTGCGTGTGACCTTGAGTGGCACCTCTCGAAACGAATTTATCCGTTTCAGTCAGGACACCTTTGTCACTTTTTTTCCTATAAAAGCGGTTCTGTCCGCTTTCTGATTGGAGCTAGGAAAGTTCCACGGCAGAGCGCCGCATTACCACAGTAAGGCTAGATACTGTTTAAGGCACAGGATGTCATTCACTCATCAGCACGGTATGCTAACACCTTGAGTTAAAGCTGTTCATCTTAGCTTCGGATCCCGTTTCATACGGTGGCAACAAGAGTTGCCGATAACCAGCAACTCTAGCGCATGTTCCAAAAGATCCTACTGGGCCCAACCACAACGACGATGTGTGAACACAGCGGTTGGGGCTGAAATTGTAACTAGATAATAAGTCACGTTTAATATTTCTAACCTCTTGAGAAATGAACTAAAGCTGTCAGTGTCTACTAAAGGAGTAACTTTAAACTTTTATTTCTTCTTGAATTTTGTAATTTGTAAATAAAAATTGAAATTATTTGTCAAGGGGATATTTTATTTTAAAACTGTTGGTTCGCCCCAGTGGCGTATCGCAAGATTTTGTGTGGAAATAATTTATATTTATTGTTAATAAAATTTGTATAGATATATTTATTCTATTCTAGTGTCTTATTTAGTTAGTTAGTTAGTTAGTCATTCTACATGGCGTCCAAACCTTAAATTTGGACCTATTGGGTGGCACTTCATATTTAGCCGATAACAGAGTTTGTCGGTATCTACTTATTGTGCAGACACGTACCGATTTATGTTTCTCCATTAGTTATATGTTATATTTCTTTTAACTACTTAAACTTGGAGCAGAAAATTAACGGGGTATGTTTCATTTTAAATAATTTTCTTTTTTTCGCAAAACATGATATATTAATACGAGATATCCAAGACTGAACCTGACCAAAAGCTTGTTAAATAAAAATCCGTATTTATTTTATAACAATAGTCATAGCTTAGACTATGTTTAATGTTATGCAATATTTCTGTGTTATTTTTTAAGAAAAAACATAATATTTTTTTAAAACCATTATTTTTAATTTTTTGTTACATACAAAAATATAAATACAAATTTTTTAGAGACATACACTAGGATACAATAACAAATTTTATATTTTTATACTCATAATTACAATTTTTTTGTGCAAAATAAATACAATTAATCACAGCAAAAAAAAATATTTCAATATAAATAAAATTGTAGCTTTACAAAATTTAGCTTTAAAAGCAACTTTATTTACATTTGTTTTAACGTAGGATGTGGAATTTAAATAAAAGTATACTACGTGCATGTATCTGTTTACTTTTCGTATTTCAATGGTAATTAGGCATGGAAGCTCGGTAAATTTCAAGACAAAGAAAATCATTTAAACATTTATTTTTTAACAGTCTAAATCTACTTTGTCGTGTTTACTAGAAAATATTTTAAAGTATAGTTTACAGAGCAAGATAGAAGCTATTTTGGTACCTAAAATTTAAGAGCAAACCACACTACAGCAGTGCAGTGGAGGTTAAAGCAAGCTAGAAGCAAAGTGGAAATGAATGCCTAGCGCGGTAGATTTTCGCCTTTCTGAAAACTTTCTATAGCATTAGTATTTATCCCAATTATATAAATTTTGTGAGAAAAAAAATAATACCAAATAAATGTACAAATATTTTAATGACTATTATTTGTATTTTCAAAAACATAAAAACTGTTATCGTATTTAAAATGGTAAAATACTAGGTTTTATTAAATTAATCAAAATTAAAGTGTATTTATTTTTTTACTTCCTGCAATATGAATCGTGGCATTAAAAAGTTGTCTAAAATATTTTTTAGGAATACCATAGAAAACCATACTTTTACTAAAGATGTAAAAAAGGAGGGTTTTGTTTTTTTACAAAATATTACTTCTAGCTTTTTTATAAATTTTTACTTTTAGGTAACCAGTACTACTGTTTCCATAATATTTTTTCTATCATATTTTAATTGTAATAAAACTACATATTATTAGAAATAATTTTTCGAAAGATCAGCTTTTCAACTTTAAAAGGATCTAAGTGATACATTTTTTGAAAAGTGGTCAAATTTAGCGTGTTTGCCGACCCTTCTCTGCGAAAAATTCACCGATTAGTCTAGGAGGAATCGGAAAATAAGTACCAACTACTATTCCATCTCAAATTTTTTATAGGATCCTCTTTAAATTTGCCCTACTGATAAATGCATGTTGCCATGGGGCAACCTGATGCCATATTGTTTAAATCGAAAATGGTTTAAACAATTGCAAAGAATTGTTATTTTTTAACCGGACAATATAAATATTTTTTATTGAAATATAAATAAAAAAGATGCTATGACTTTTTACGACAAAGTTAATATTTTTCGAAATATGAATTTTTAAAAGTTCGAAAAATCAAAAATTTGGGAAATTTTGACTCATGAAAAATATGTTAAGAAAATAATAAATTATGAAATATTATTTTTAATTCCTTATGCAATAGTTTATAATTAGTCGAGGAAAGGTAGGACAAAAATAGGCTTTACGAGGGATTTTTGTGCAGTAAAATGGATTTGAATGCGGTTTTTTGCATTCGATTCGTATGAACGTCTACAATCTTTGTGAACAAATTTAGTTAATGGGAAATGAAAAACTGCCTCTGTACAATAGAAAAATGGTATTTCCGAAATGTATTTAAAAGTTTGCAGTTACAAAAAAATTTGTAACTAGGTAAATAATGATGGAAATAAGCCCGAATTTGTTACTCGGGGATTTTCGAGGTGGCTGAACATGAATATCAAATTATCAAGCACCTACGGAGTACCTGGTGCTCGCTAAGGATGGCGTAAAAGTCGTCTTTTGGGGTTTTACGACAATTTCTCCTAATATCAGCCCAATTTTGTTACTCGGGGGTTTGCGAGGTCGCTGAATACAAATATGATATTGACAAGGATCTGCGAAATACCTGCTGCGAGCTAAGAATGGCGTAAACGTCGTCTTCTGGAGTTTTACTACAAATCCTTCCAATATCAGCCCAATTTATTTAAAACTCAAGAGGTTTTTGTTGTTGCTGAACACGAATATGACATTGGCAAGGGCATGCGGAGACCTAGTGCGCGCTAAGAATGGTGTAAACGTCGTCTTCTGGAGTTTTACGACAAATCTAATTTTAATATCAGCCCAATTTTGTTACTTGGGGGTTATCGAAGAAGTAAAAGAAAGCAGTGAAATTGATTAGTGAATTATTTTTAATAAGTATTAAACTTTCAGAAATTTTTATTTTTTACACCGGGTACCTCGAAGGCCATGATCTAGTACCAGGTACTGGAATACGACGTTTACCCCATTCTTAGTGCGCAACGGGTACTCCGCAAGCCCCCCACCGACCACAAAAAGCCCCCAAGAATCAAAATTGGGCTAATATTAGTAGGATTTGTCATAAAACTACAAAAAACTACGTTTACACCTTTTTTAGCGCACCAGGTACTCCGCAAACCCTTATCAATATCAGATTCGTGTTTAACGACCACAAAAACTCCTTGAATAACAAAATTGGGCTAATATTAGGAGGAATTGTCGTAAGACTCTAGAAGACGACGTTTACACCATTCTTAGGGCGCACCAGGTACTCCGCAAGCCCTTGCCAATGTCATATTCGTGTTCGACAACAACAAAAACCTCTTGAGTAAAGAAATTGGGCTGATGCTAGGAGGATTTGTCGTAAAACTCCAGAAGACGACGTTTACACCATTCTTAGCGCACACCAGGTACTTCGCAGGACCTTGTCAATGTCATATTCGTGTGCAGCGACTTCAAAAACTCCCTAGTAATAAAATTGGGCTGATATTAGGAGAAAATGTCGTAAAACTCCAGAAGACCACTTTTACGCCATCCTTAGGGCGCACCAGGTACTTCGTAGGCTCTTGATAATATCATATTCGTGTTCAGCGACTTCGTAATAACAAATTCGGGCTTATTTCCATTATTATTTACCCAGTAATAAAGTTTTTGTAATTGCAAACTCTTAAATGCATTTCGAAAATACCATTTTTTATTGTACAAGGGCAGTTTTTCATTTTCCAATAATTAAATTTGTTCACAAAGTTTGTAGACGTACATACGAATCGAATGCAAAAAACCGCATTCAAATCCCTCTTCTGCAAAAAAAACCCCCGGGGGATTTTTTTTTGTTTCCTCGACTAAATTTTGGGGGGAGTTTTAAAAAAAAATTTTTTTAATCAGTTTTTGATTGTTTATTAGGCGCGATCACAAGTAAAATAAAGCTCCAAAATTTTTTTCGGCAAAAAACCCATAAAAAAAAATTTTAAATAATTTAATTATTAATAACATTGTTTTTTTTTAACAATTTTAATAAAATTAATATTTTTTTAAAAAAAATGATAAATAATGATTGAAAAAAAAAGTAATAAAAAATGAATGAAAAAAAAATAATAATGAATGAATAAGAATGAAAAAAGGGGTTAAGAAAAAAATGCCCCGGGTTTAAAAAAAACTTTTTTCAATTGTTTAAACAATTTGGGTTTTTTAAAAAATGGGACAAGGGGGCCCCCCGGGCTTTTGGGATTTTATATCATCAGTATGGAAATTTTAAAAAGAAATTGTATAAAAAAAAAGGTGGAATCGTTTTTAAAAAGGGGGAAAAAAATTGCACAAGTTTGGGCTTAAAAATTTTAACCCAAAGGGCTTCGGGAAAATTTTGGAAAAATATTTTACTTTTTGGTGTTTAAAAAATATGATAAAAAGGTTAGCGGGTAGGACGGGGTTTCGGTTGGGGTTTTAAATTTTAAAAAAGAAATTAAAAAATTTTTTAAAAATTTTTTTTCCATTTTTTTTTTTTTAAAAAACCCCAAAAATTTTTTAAAGGATTTTTTAAAATTAAAAAAGGGGGTTTTAAATTTAAAAATTTTTAATATAAAAAATTTGGTTTTTGGAAACAAATTTTTTTTTTCCCCCCAAGAAAAGGGATTTTTCCCTTAAAGAAAAAAGGTTTTTAAAAAAAAAGAAGCAAAAAATTTTTTAAACCCGAAAAAAAGGGGAAATGGGGTATTTTGGGTTTTGGGTTTTCCCGGGATAAAAATTTAAAAATTTTTTTGGGAAAAACCAAAATTTTCAAAAGTGAAAATTTTTTCAAAGGCGTTTTAAAAATTTTTTAAAGGCAAAATCTTTAAAAATTAATAAATAAAAAAAAACAAAAAGGGGCAAACAAAAAAAAAAAACAAAGGAAAAAAAACCCAAAAAAAACAAAAAACGGGGGGTTTTTTTTTGGGGCCCAAATTTAAATTTAAACCTGGAATTTTTAAAAATTTTTAAAAAACCCCAAAAAGAATTGGCCTTTAAAACCAGGGAAAAACTTAAAAAAAAAGGTTGAAATTAAAAATTAAAAAAAATTTTTACCGAAAAGAACCCCTTTAAAAAATTTTCCCCAAAAGTATTTTAGGAAAAAAAAACCATATTTAAAAAAAAACCCCAAAAGAAAAATTTTTTTTTTCCAAAAATTTTTTAGGGCCAAATTAAGGCCAAAAAAATTTTTTTTTCTTTTTTCCCCGAAAAATTTTTTTTTGGGTTTTTAATTTTTTTACAAATTTTAAAAAAAACAGTTTTCAAAATTAAAACAAAAAAGAAATTTTTTAAAAAACGAAAAGTTTTAAAAACAATTTTTTTAAAAGGAAAACCCCTTTTAATTTTAAAAAAAAAAAGGAAATTTATTTTTAAATTATATATTTTAAGAAGGTTTTTTAGGTTTATTTAAGTCCAAAAAAAGTTAAACACTTCAATTTTTTGGAAAAAAAAATAAAAAAAATTCCATTTTGAGAAAGAAATTTATTTCTTAATTTTTTTTTTTTAGTTCCATTAAAATTTAAAAAAAACGACCCCAATTTTGGAATTTTTTCGTGAAAATAATTTGAACCCCAATGGGGAAAAAGTTTGTTTTTTGGGCCCAATTAAAACCCCAAAAATAAAAGGGAAAAAATTTTTTACCCATTTTGGGACGGGGAATTTAGCATAAAAAAGGGGAAAATTTTTAAAATTTAAACCCTTTTTTTAAAATTTAGGGTTTTAAAAATTTTTTTTTTTAAAAATTAAAAAAGGGAAATTTTTTATTTAAATATACCATAACTTTTCGAAGGGGAAAAAGGGGAGAAAAAAAATAAAAAAAATAATTTTTTTTTTTGCCCCAAAAAAAATTTTTCCTAAAATTTTAATTGGCCCCGAAATATGCATAGGTTCAAAAAAGGTTTTGATTTTAACATAAAAGTACAAGTAATAGTTGTATAAAAAATAATATTTTTAAAACCTTTCCGCAAGACAGTCTATTAAATAGTAAATACCTAACCATTTCGTGAAAACACCTTAAAGTTAAATTATCTACACACCCAGTTCAAGTAGGCTGAATTGGCTTTAAGTTTATTTTCGTGATGTATAGTATTTTGATAAATTAAAGTCCGGCCTTATGTAACATAAATAATGTTTAAAGTCGTCTAATTCACGGAGCTTGAGCCTAATAAATGGTATGGTATATAAAATAGTGCGATAAGGTATTAGAAATCATTAAATTGTTTGTATTTTTTATTCAACATATAAGTAAATCCACATATTACCTTCTTATTTTTATATAAAAAGAAACTTTCAGGGCTGGTAGGAAGGGTTGGATATTGCAAAAAACAAGTATTTAAAATCCTCACACATTGCCTTCCATTAGGTTGACTCGCCGCGTTTTGTCGACAAGGTCGTAGTCCTAGTATACGAATATTTTGGCCCACAACGTTCTACCGAATACTACCTACACATCTGTGCCAAAAAAATGCGGTGACTGTTATTTTTAATTTAAATATTTCTCTATAACAGCACAATAACATCTGCTGGACAGTAAAAATAAATAATTATATATTCTTTTATGGTAGCAGGCCAACATATATATTTTAAGCTCTCTCGCTCTATCAAGAACCAAATCAAGTGTTTTAGAAATGTTTAACGTTGCCGGGTACGGTACTTATAAATCAAGCAGGTTTTTTGCGAATCTTTTTTCTGTTAAAACAATTTAATAAACCAACATTATAGTAAATTAAAATATACATCTTTATATCCCAGTAATAAGCAATTAAAGAGTTCTTGAAAGGTTACTTCCGGTTTGAGCTGAACCTGTATAATATCAAACAGCTTATTCTACCACCGGGCACCGTCGCCCCCGCCCAGTCTCTACTGGCCGGCATTCTCTCTCTCAAGACCTGAAAAGGTAAATGGGAGAGTGCTAAGATACATTTGCAATGTAAATATGTAGATAATAAGTTATAATTGTTAATTATTTTATAATGAATAAAGCTCTATTATAGTATGGTATGGTATGGGTACGGTACTAATATTAGCATACTTAGTTAATATTAAATTTAAATAAAATCCACGGTTTTCTTTAATAAAAAAAACATACCTAAAAAACTAATATAAAAGAAATTATAAGGGAGGTTCCAAAAAAATCTGCAATTTTATTTTCAGAACCAGAGGAATGACCCTGGCCACAATTCCGTCAATACATTTTTGATATAGGGTACAAAGAAGGTGCGCCCAATGCCCTATCCAACTTACTTAGTCTAGGTTTTTGTTGCGGAATTTATAATAATTAGATTGATAG
This sequence comes from Listronotus oregonensis, assembly GCA_019359885.1. Taxonomy (NCBI): domain Eukaryota; kingdom Metazoa; phylum Arthropoda; class Insecta; order Coleoptera; family Curculionidae; genus Listronotus; species Listronotus oregonensis. Next base: position 24,706 of record JAHBCN010013073.1, read on the forward strand.
TAAATGAAGGTGCCAAACCAAATTGGCATATTAACAAAGACATTATGCACTGATACTGTTTTTCGTGTTTTTTTGCCAGGTACTCACTAGATCTATTGCCCGAAAGGAATTCAAAACAGATAAAAAAGTAGAATTCTTTCAAATACAAACATTTTTACATATGTCCTTAATGAGTAAAAAGTATTTTAGGTAAAAACATTTAAATTTACAAAATGGTTATCATAAGTTCGTTGTTAAATATAGGTAAGTTTAAATGTCTTTATTATTTTGCTTGTTATATAATGGTTATATAAATAAATGTATTTTGTAGTGCCTTAAACCTTTAACAAAAAAGTAATAATAAAGTTAGACATGTATGAACTTAAATAAATATTACCGGGTAAATGTTTTAGTAGTGGTCATTTATTCTACTGACAGAGGCAAATAAAGAAAATACCTTTTTGGTTAAAATGTAGTAAAGCTTTTTATTTTACCAGTAACGCGAACATACAAATTGTACAAAAATACTGTTTACAAAAAATAGCATTAACATTCATACAAACGTAGAAATATTAATATGAACTTCGCAAAACTACATAGCGAGGTATTTTAGGCTTTTTTAATTGGTAGCATCGTAGTAATTACTTAAAAATAATTTAGTTCTAAAACTAAAAT